>JAHIAM010002658.1:0-67567 GCA_021605205.1 Aegilops longissima
GGGTGGTGTCGATCTTGCTTGACGGAGGCTCACCGTCGCCACCACCAGGATCCTCCAGGCTAACCCAGGCAGGGGCTCACCACAGAGATGATCAGGCGGACTTCATTCACGCCCGGATCGCCCGTTGCATAACAAGGGGAGGCCTGGACTAGGGGGTCCCGAACTATGCGTCTAGGCGGATGGTAACAGGAGACAAGGGACACGATGTTTTACCCAGGTTGGGCCCTCTCGATGGAGGTAATACCCTACTCTGCTTGATTAATATTGATGATATGGGTAGTACAAGAGTAGATCTACCATGAGATCGAGTGGCTAAACCCTAGAAGCTAGCCTATGGTATGATTGTTGTTAGATCCTCGGACTAAAACCCTCCGGTTTATATAGACACCGGATAGGGTTAGGGTTACAGAGTCGGTTACAATGGTAGGAGATCTACATATCCGTGTCGTAAGCTTGCCTTCCACGCCAAGGAAAGTCCCATCCGGACACGGGACGAAGTCTTCAATCTTGTATCTTCATAGTCTAGGAGTCGGCCAAAGATGATAGTTCGGCTATCCGGACACCCCTAGTCGAGGACTCCTCGGTAGCCCACGAACCGGGCTTCAATGTGACAGAGTCCGGCCCAGCATATTGTCTTCGGCATTGCAAAGCGGGTTCCTCCTCAAATACTCCATAGAAGGTTTGAACACCAGGATAGTGTCGGCTCTGCAAAACAAGTTACACATATCACCGTAGAGAATAACTTTTACACAGATCTGTGGCGTATTCAGCGTGACATCACACCACGGCCAGGCCTTTATATGAATCGTTTTTACTGTTCCACCTCAGTAGCGTTTAGCGGGCAGTTTCCTTGGCATGTCTTATCAAAGCATAGATCGTGCCCCCTTATTCGGGATTCTCATCGATCACGGACATGGGTAACCCATCAGCGCCATTGATTACGGCGCTTGGGAGATAGCGAGTTTTACCGGGCTGGCGGGGGCGCATAAGCCGTCCGTCCATATAAGGGATAAGGATCTACCTTTTCACCTATGCCTTCTTCCTCCTTTGCTCATCCATTTCCGCACTTTCGAGCTCCAGCGCCCAAGTCCGCACATCCCACCTCAACCTTCTCCAACCATGTCGGGAGGCGGGAGGCAGGTGGATGGCCTCCTCCGTCACGGAGGCACATCACAAGGCTGCGGGAGGTCGGATACTTGTGCAGCGACATCGCGCCACAGGCTGCCCGGACGGGGCAGCTCATTCAACCCCGAGCCCCATGAGAGGGTGGTGTTTCTCCCCACTTCCTCCAGAGACTAGGTTTTCCACTTCACCCATTTGTCCAGGGGCTCATGTTCTACTCGGCCTGGACTTCCACGATCTGGCCCAATTTCATCCTCAATATCTCGGCGTTTATCGTGGGTAATGCGAACTTTCCTCTGCATCAACCCGCCGGTTTATGGTTGAAGACCTTTAGCGTCAAGCGAAGATAGTGGGCGGCCGACAGGCGGAGTCGGAGGCGCCATGGCAGGATGCCCAATGTTCTTTAGCTCGAGGGCTCTTTCGTGGAGACAAGGGTGTGTCGAGGCGGTTCTACATCACCGAGCATGCGACCCCAAATGGGCGCTGGCCCCAATTCAGATCTGGCTCCCCACCACGGCTCACATCATGGAAAGAGCGGGCCTGACATGGGGTGATTCGGAAGAGCTGACAGGACTCCAAACTGTGTCGAAACCTGGTGGACAAGAAGCTCAAGCTTGTCAGCGTAGTCAGAGTTATGCTCATCCGCGGATTCTCCAATGCCGACAGCAGGACTTTAATTTGTGGGAGTTTGATCCGGCTGCACCCGGACCTTGAGCCGACTCTTGACACTCGTGCGAAGATGCACGAAGAGTCTTTGTTCAAGGCGCGAAGCCCCATCTGCTAACAAAGATCGCGAATTCAACTCGCTGCATCAAGCCAGCGAGGCAAGTTATTTATCCTTTATGGGACTCTTTTTCATAGTTTGACTCTATCGGGATCTAAACTCCCTAACCTTTGGTGAGATTGGCTGAAGAAGTCCGGACAGATTCTTGTCAAGCCTTTTCTGAAGACCCAGTGGACGCCCGATTGTGAGCTCTTGGCTCGGCACCTCACGTGGTGACGGAGAAGAAGTCAAGAAGGAGGCCATGGGAACTCGAAGGAGCTCGGCGCGAGGCTGTCGGACTCATCGCTGACAACCTGGCGGAATCCTCCTCTGAGGAAGAGGAGGAAGAAAAAGCCTCTCCTAGCGGGGAAGAAGAAGAGAAAGCCGCAGCCCAGGGAGGCGGAGATCAGAAGGAAGGACCCTCCTCGGACTCTCCACCAGCGCCCGGCAGCGGTGAGGAGGAGTGTCCAACAAGGCCAAGCCCTGGCGAGATCGTAAGTGTCCAGGATACCCATGGCTTTTTTATCATTGCATAGTGTTCTCTAATGCCGAACAATCATGCAGCCCGCCCAAGGCGAGGCTCGCTTAACCGTCGGCGGGTCCCCAGGATCGTCGGGAAATGGAAGTACCTCACTTCCGACCACCTCCTCACCTCTTGCTGGGGATGGCTGAGGTGGGGCCCCAAGAGGGCCTGGTCGAGAGGAGGTGGTGCAGGAGGCGCCGCAAGGCAGCCTCCCGGACCCAGCGCGGGGGGCGAGACCCCGGGGCTCAGCCCGACCCTTGTCCGGACTCCATGCGGAACCTCTGGTGGTTCGGTCGCTGCAAGCATTCCCTTGCAGGAAGGGTAAGCAGGTGTCCTCTGTCCAGCCGGAGGCACCGGATAGCTTATTGGAGGTGCTTATGGCGCCTCCATCAAGGAAGAACACCGCCTTTGTTATGAGTGTGGTGATCGAGAGATTCAGATCCGCCAGAGGCGGGCTGGTGAAACTACAACAGCCTTCTAACGAGGCTTTGAGGTAAGTTTAGAATATGTAAAAATATTACCGCATAGACAGTAGCCCTGATGCTTGGTTCGGTGTTAGGAAGAAAAGCCAGGACTAAGGATCTAAAAAGATATCTGAGGAGTCTAACATAAGTATGTCAATATGGGAATGCAGGCTGCGCTCTTGACCTCTGCCGCACTAGCTGCGGAGGTCAATGCATTGAAGCATAGCCTCGGCGGTCCGAGCAGGCTCGGCCTTGCCAAGAAGCAGCTCGAGGACAAGGAAGGTAAATAATACCTTATTAAAAATACCTTATAGAAAGGATTCAGTTGCAAAAATAGCAGGAATAACGTGGGTATTGTAGGGGCCCGCGAGCAGAGGTGGCGACCACGAAGAAGCGGTGTCATGACCCGGCTCATGACCCATGGCCTGCCGAAGCGAAGAAGGGGAGGCGCTTAGTAGCGGAGTAGGGCAAGAGCTCAGGCTCGTGAAAAACCACGAGGTTTGGGCGTGACTCGAGACCAAGAGTCCGAGCTTGCCTCCGCTCTTGAGGCGCCAAAGTTGCTAAGGCGAGGCCCAAAAGCCCTCAATAAATTGAAGCATTAAAGAACATAGCGGCGGGTAAGGCATTCTTTATGCAAAGCAAGCATGTGAAAGTGAATTACCTATTACTTACCCGGATTCGGAGCTCTCGGGGAGCATTGCGAGCTGCCCGTGGTGTATGCGATCTGCCGCGTTCTACAGCGCCAAGGAGGAGTGTAGCGCCTCGATGCGGCTATATCTCCCGTGTCGAAGCACGACTTAGAGGCATAACCGCATTGAAAGCAATGTCACAAGTGAGGTAATCTTCACACAACCCATGTAATACATAAGGAAAGAGATACATAGTTGGCTTACAATCGCCACTTCACACAATACATGAGTAAAGCATTACATCATACAGATACAATCAAGGTCCGACTACGGAACCAAAATAAAGAAGACTACCCCAAATGCTACACGGATCCCGATCGTCCCAACTGGGCTCCACTCTTGATCAAGCTGAAGCGAAACAACACAATGAACAAGATCTTCATTGAGCTCCTCCTTGAGCTCGGAGCGTCACCTGCACGGTTTTATCGGCACACGCAAACTGGTTTGGAAGTATCGTGAGTCACGGGGACTCAGCAATCTCACACCATGAGATCAAGACTATTTAAGCTTAAAGGTAGGACAGGGTAGTGAGGTGGAGCTGCAACAGCGACTAGCATATCTGGTGTCTAACATACATAAAGAGAGGCGAGAAGAGGAGGCAAAAACGCAGTTGAACAACTATGATCAAGAAGTGATCCTAGAACAACCTCGTCAAACATAACTCCAACACCGTGTTCACTTCCCGGACTCCGCCGAAGAGACCATCACAGTTACACCGTGATTGATGTATTTTAATTAAGGTCAACCGGGTTTTCTACAACCGGACATTAACAAATTCCCATCTGCCTCATAACGCGGGCACGGCTTTGAAAGATAATACCTGCGAGGGTGTCCCAACAGCCCATGATAAGCTCTCACGGTCAGCGAAGGATATTCCTTCTCTGGAAGACCGATCGACTCGGAATCCGGACTACAAGACATCTCGACAATGGTAAAACAAGACCAGCAAGACCACCGCATGTGCCGACAAATCCCGATAGGAGCTGCACATATCTTGTTCTCGGGGCACACGGATAAGCTAAGCGTATAGGTACCAGGCGTAATCCAAGTTGCCAAGGAATGGTCCCATACGGTGCTCTATTTTGGACCAACACTCGGAGGAGCACGGCCGGGGGTAAAATAAAGATGACCCTTAGTCTGCAGAACCCAAGGAAAAAGGCTTAGGTGGCAAATGGTAAAACCAATGTTGGGCCTTCTTTGGAGAGTCTTATTCAAAGCAAACTGTCAAGGGGTCCCATAAATCACTTAACCAGTGTAAGAGCATAAAATCCGGAACATAACACGGTATGGCGGAAACTAGGCGGCAAGAGTGGAACAAAACACCGGGCATAAGGCCGGGCCTTCCACCCTTTACCAAATATATAGATGCATTAATTAAAGAAGATAATTGTGATATCCCAACAAGTAAACATGTTCCAACAAGGAACAACATCTCCATGTTCCAACAAGGAACAAACTTCATCTTCACCTGCAACTAACAACGCTATAAGAGGGGCTGAGCAAAGCGGTAACATAGCCAAACAACGGTTTGCTAGGAAAGGATGGTTAGAGGCTTGACATGGCAATATGGGAGGCATGATATAGCAAGTGGTAGGCATCGTAGCATAGGCATAGCAAAAGAAGCGAGCATCTAGCAAGCAAAGATAGAAGTGATTTCGAGGTATGGTCATCTTGCGTGAAATCCATAAGGAAGAAGAACGAGTCCATGAAGAAGACAAAAGGGCGTGGTCGAGCGAATCCTCACAACTCCGGAAGGAAACCGAAGCTAACGAGAGAAGCAACCCGGAAAGAAACAAACAACATAGTAAACAACCATCACATACACATGACATGATGCACAATCAATTATGATGCATGTCCGGTTTAAAGAGGCATGGCATGGCAATATGCACAAACAAAACTACAAGTTAAGTGGAGCTCAATATACAGCGAGTTGCATATTAATGGCTACCACATCAATATTTAGTTCACTCCGATTAGGTACTCAACAATATTAAATGTTGTTAAACATGGCAAGAGGTGAAGCATAATTAAACTACCTAGCTAGGCAATTTTAAATGAGGCGGAAACAACAAACAACAATTCCGGAAAGTCCCATGTCATTTAGTAGTTTAATGCAAACACCATTTTAAACATTTTAAATGTTGTTATCATGATCTGGATGACATATGCAAGTTATATGCAATTTTATGAAGATGTTGACATGAGCATGTTATGAAGCATTTGGTCACCATGGCGGAGCGAAAAGGGTGCCACAATGGCGAAACAAAATGGTGCCACGACAACATATCCGAAAATGATGCCACGGCAACATATCGGTTCCGGTAGCTCATGGAGATACCGGTGCAAAGGAAGTGTGGCGTGAGCGAGTCATGCAAGATGGTGGGGTGATCCAGGTTACGGGTTCCCGCGAATTGTCGGCGGCATGGCAAGCGAGGAGAACTTACAATGACAATTCGGACCGAGTGCAAACATATGGTACATCTCGTACAACACACAAGCATTCGGTCCACGGCGGTCGTCTCGAGGTTATACCTTGAAGCGTGCATTTTCGGATGAGCAGCGTTTAAGTGAAAGAAGTGAAGCGTTCTCGCGATGTAGAGAAAGTAGTTGTACCTGACGATGGTAGTTTTACACATTTTAGTAGATGAACTTGGCGTAACGAAGGGTACTTGGTGAATCCGAAGTCGAGGTACTTATTGGTCCGGTCTTGGCGGTGTAGATGTACGTTGTCCGGTACTTGTCACATCACGGGTGTAGTCGTACCGTTGAAGCGAACTTAGCATATCCATGCACTTGGCGTTCGGTCCTATGTCGTTGAGGCGTCGTGGAAGAACTTGGCGTTCGTGGGGTCTCGGTCTTAGCCATGGTACAGTGGCTCCATGAACACAACAGGCGGATGGATGCAAGGCCATGGCAGCAGGTCGAGGCGCTTGCGAAAGCCGAAGTCAACAGGTGCTTTCGAGGACAGGCGCTCGAGGCAGCGGTGTCGCAGGACACAGTGGAGGGTTGATGGCGGCAGGCGCGAGGTCGGCTGCTTGCTGGTGGTGGGAGCTCCGCAGCGACGAACTGCGGAGGCCGGCCTTGGAAGCGTCGGTGCTCGGCGAGGCGAGAGGCAGCCAGAGCGAAGTCGTGGGGCGCGAGGACCTGCTCCTTTGAGGCAGGAGGGCAGGGGTGCAGGAGGCGGCAGTCGCCCGGGCGGGGCCAGGTCGAGCGAGGCGACCCGTGGGCAGTCGGTGAGGTGTGCAAGCTACTTGCTCTTGTGGCGAGGTCAGCCGGGTTGGTGGCGAGGAGAATCGGGAGGAAGGCCATGGCGGAGGAGGAGGCGGCGCTGGGGTCCTGCAGGGGTGGCCCTCTGAGTGGTCGCCAGCAATGGCAGGTGTGATGGGTCACCGGAGGCAGGCGGTTGCCGAGCAGGTCACAGCGGAGATGGCACGGAGGTGCAGGCGACAGTTCAGCCATGGTGCCAGCCCCTTGAGGCAGGCAGCGGCTCCGAGCGGCGGCAAGGGTGGAGGAGGCCGAGGGGTCGAGCGAGGAGATGGCGTGCGAAGGAGGAGATGGGGATCGAGGCGCTGGTGTGTGAGGAGGAGGCGAGGGAGAGATCGGGTGTGCGTGAGGGAGGAGAGGGAGGCGAGTGAGCGAGGGAAGGAGAGGGATCGGCTGGGCTCTCCTGTCGATCTGAGGGGTGTGGCGGCGAGGGACCGAGAGGGAGAGAGATGGATCGAGGGAGGCTGGGCTAGGGGCCTAGGGTTTAGGCGCTGCTGGGCCTTGGGCCGGCTTAGATGGTCGGGCCTAAGAGGCCTGGCTGGGCTCTCTCTCTCTCTCACTAAAGAATAATAAAACAGAAAAGAGAAAAGAAAGAAAAGAAAGAGAGGTTAGGGGAAAGATTTGCGCGTGGGGATAATTTTCCCGGACTCACAAAAATATGCTTGTTCCGAGAAAATAGAAAAACCAGGATTGAAAGATGAAAATTCAAACTCATTTGAATTTAAATTCAAATGATTTGAATGTAAGTGAGGGTTTGGGAAGGTCCAAAATGTTGGATTTTTGGTGGAGCTCGGAAAAGAACAAAGAATTATCGACAAAGTTTGAGAGTCGAAATCGGAGGAAGGAAAGGTCGAAGATTTAACATGCAAGTGGGTTGCGAGATAATTCCAAATTAATGGGATACTTTATAATAGCTCCTAAATATTGGGAGGATATGTTTTAAAGAGAAACCACCATGTGGGTTCCCTCGATTTAAATAGATCAACGATCTATGCAATTTATTAGAGAGTTTTTAAAGCGGGTTGCATAATGACATGATGCAATGCACAAGAACCAAAGATGAATGCAAAGAACCAAACAAAACACAGCGACGAAACCGGAAACCACGGAAGGCAACTGAATCTCCGGTCTTGAGGCGTTACAACCTCCACCACTACAAGAGGATCTCGTCGAGATCTAGGATGCACCGGATAGAAAAGCGGAAGAAGAAAGAGGTAAAACTAAGTTGCTTCTTTGACAAAAGAGTGAAACCAACGAACCTTGAGAGGTTGACAAAACTGAAAGAAAAAATACAATGAAGATGGCGAGATTGCAAACACTCCGTAAGATAAGAAGAACATGGGATACAATGAGAACCAAGAGGTTTAGTGATAAGATAGATATTGACACCACTCCGGTTAAAACAAGGCAGAGAAGGAGTAAGAATGATATAATTTGGGCAGCACTCCGACTAAAGAAGAAGAAGGAAAACTTGATAAGATGAAAAGAACTTGAAGAGATTACACAACACTCGGTTAAATGGATAATGCAAGAAAAAAACATGATCTTTACAAAATGAGGTGATGGGT
This sequence comes from Aegilops longissima, assembly GCA_021605205.1. Classification (NCBI taxonomy): domain Eukaryota; kingdom Viridiplantae; phylum Streptophyta; class Magnoliopsida; order Poales; family Poaceae; genus Aegilops; species Aegilops longissima. Next base: position 8,397 of record JAHIAM010002658.1, read on the forward strand.
GAAGAGCAACATCACAATGCCTCCGGAAACAATGCATGATAGTTAGAAAGTTGGAATGAATAGAGCGAAGAATGAAACCAACATCTCCACCATAAATGAATTTGAAAGAGCATCCTTACGAAGTAGGATTGAGCGGAGTTGTTTGAAAAACAACAACAGTAAGGATAAGCTTGTAGTGGGCTTATGAAACATCTCAAAATTATGAGGTGAGCTTACGCCGCCAGCGAAATAAGCGATTGGATTGATATCAACAAGGAGGCGAAACTTATTTCACCGAGAGGACAAATGAAGAACTTGGGGCATTTATAAGCACCATAAATAGCAACAATCCTTAGGGAAAGCTTTAGGTGAAATATAACCCAAGATAACTCCAATGAAGAGATTGATGGATTTAAATATCTCATTCTTGACAACATGTGAATCATGAAGCACGAAGGAAGTTGTCAAGAATGACATAACACCACCTCAAATGATAAGGTAGAGCAATTGCACTTTGGAATGCAAGATGAAGAATGCTTGAACTCCTCAAAACAAAACATGTGTTGAGCACCATGTTTATTTTTGAGTATAGCTTGGCGGGTCATAACTTCGAGAAAAATCTTGAAGAACAATTGAAGAATGAAAAGAATCCTTGATGAACCACTATGTAGAGCCTCCATGAAGAACTCCGGTAATGGAAGGATGATAAAAAGAAAGAGAAGTTGAAAACACAAGGTGAAACCTTGCAGTGATAAGATGAAGCTTTGAAATGATATAACAGAAAACTTTGAACTCCGGAAAGAAAAGATGAAGCATCTCGGACCGAGAATGTGATATGATGAACAAACTCCGGAAGAAGAGATGAACAACTTAGAACTGAAATTGATACCATTACGAACTCGGAAGAATGAATCAATCACTTGGATGAAACAAGAACAAAAATTATGTTATCGTATCCTTCACCAATTTAGATTGATGACAAGCAGCGGATTAGGCATACTACTTATTCTCGTTGAAAAAGGACTGAAGAGAGATTGCTCAACTTGGGAAGGTCTTCAACGATCCATGCGGTAGGATTTGGGAAGAATGAATGAATCTATATAATAACGAAGGAAGAGAACTCTTGAGCGAACCACCGTAAAATTGAAAATGAAAGTAGCAAAGGCACAATTCACGTGAAGAATTGCAAAGCGAATGAAGATACTTGAGGAAATTTAGATACAAGAGAATGAAGAGATCATGAACTGATTAGAGGATATTTGAACAATTCACCGATAAGATTTGGAGAGCGAGCTGAAAGCTGGAATGAATAATTATGACATGATGGCCTTGGAGGAAAGAAATGAAACAACTCATGAAATGCTCCGGATGGTAAGAAAAGGATTCTCACAATCGAAAACAATTATGAGAGGATGGCATCAAGCTAGAACCCTAAATCTTGAAGAGAATGGAGCAAGATTAAGGAGAAACTCTTCTTCGGTCTTCAAAATCCGAGAATGACGACGAGAAACACCACCAAATTGTTGAGAAACTCCGGAACAGTGAAGAATAGAAAGGTTGAACCAACGGCGAAAAGAATTTGAAAGATCTTGGAGAAAGACAAGTGACTGATGAAAATTCATTCTTACGTCAAACCTTGAAAAGAATTTTAGAAGCTCCGGGAAAATTAGAAGAGTCAGGTAAGATCCTGGGAAAAGACCTATGGGTTAGGGCCCACTCAAAAGAACCACCGTTGAACAATTGTTTGAAAAGAGATTGCACGGTTGAATTAAATGGCTCAAAAGGATAACAACGAGAAATCTTGCACGGATTAGGAATGAAAACGAATCTTACGAGATAATCTTTAGCACTCGAGATAACATGGATAGCAAGAGGTGGATGATTAAGAGATGCACCGACATGAGAAAACATTAGAAATGAGGCAAAGGGATAAGATCAACACGAAATCTTGAACTAAATCCACGGAGAAGAAAATTAGGATGGAACAATGATAAGGTTGAAACTTCCTTAAGCGCCTTCATGAGAAATCACGGATAAAACATTGAAAGAAAAGAATGAAGAGAATTCACATGAATAAATGGATACTTCATTAAAAAAAATCTGAGTCCTTGAAGAAAAAGGGGTGGGAGGGCGGGAAAACAAAACAACTTGGGTCGGATGAAACAAACACCGTTGAGAAAAAAAACTTAGAATTGATCTTGCGAATGTTGGAATGATCGGATTTACTTGGAGAGAAGCACACGGTTGGAAAGGATTGAAAAGACGACCTTGATGAACAAGAAGGATTAGCATCCACATAGAAATATGAGAACACCGTTTAGAATAAGGTATGGAATCAACACATGACATTGAAGCAACTCGAATACCACAAAACAAAACAAAAACAAAAGTTTGGCTTGCGGAATAAGCGGAAACAAATACATATGATTGAGATTACCCAATCTCATATCATGCATCATTGGAAAGATATTCTAGGAGCTACTTGAATTCCCACCTATAAACTCGAAACTTTCGGTTATGCAATCAGGTGTTGGGGATACGGGGACACAAAATATATCACCCAAACTAACAATACCTAGATCCAGCTATATCCATCCTTCAACACATAACCAAGAAAACTCCGGAAATCGTTTACCTCAACCTTGAAAAGCATCCATTATCGAGTTATGGCAATACTCTCGAGCTCACCCGATCTTGGGTTATCGAGGTTATCTCACCAACAACTGCATAAAGAGATTTTCGATGTCGGCAAAACTCAGGTATTCGAGCGCAGCGATAAAATTGTGGCGACAACACCTCGGAGCTCAACTCCCGGGACACTGCCACAACCCCTAAATGTCAGGAGGCACCAAGAACAATGTTCTCGTAACAAAACCATCGGAATGATTCCAAGATACCCGCGTGATCCTAAAAAAAATTTAGTCAAATTTGAGGAGAGAAAGAGTCAAAACTCTCGTCGGGATGCCTCACGAGGCTGACGAAGGGACTGAGGAGTAAAAGAATCCTACTCTCGATATATATAATCCTAGGACTCAAAACATTTTTCTAGACTCAACAAAGTCAGCGATTCAATCAAGCGGGGGCTCCTAAGTCGGGGATGGCTCGATTACCAACATAGCGCCCTCAATGCGGCTATATCTCCCGCGATGTCGAAGCACGACTTAGAGGCATAACCGCATTGAAAGCAATGTCATAAGTGAGGTAATCTTCACACAACCCATGTAATACATAAGGAAAGAGATACATAGTTGGCTTACAATCGCCACTTCACACAATACATGAGTAAAGCATTACATCATCGAGATACAATCAAGGTCCGACTACGGAACCAAAATAAAAAAGACTACCCCAAATGCTACATAGATCCCGATCGTCCCAAGCTGAGCTCCACTCTTGATCAAGCTGAAGCGAAACAACACAATGAACAAGATCTTCATTGAGCTCCTCCTTGAGCTCGGGCGTCACACCTGCGGTTTTATCGACACACTGCAAACTGGTTTTGGAAGTATCGTGAGTCACGGGACTCAGCAATCTCACACCAGCGAGATCAAGACTATTTAAGCTTAAAAGGTAGGACAGGGTAGTGAGGTGGAGCTGCAGACAGCGACTAGCATATCTGGTGTCTAACATACATAAAGAGAAGCGAGAAGAGGAGGCAAAAGCAAATTGAACAACTATGATCAAGAAGTGATCCTAGAACAACCTCGTCAAACATAACTCCAACACGTGTTCACTTCCGGACTCCACGAGAAGAGACCATCAGTTACACCTTGTTGATGTATTTTAATTAAGGTCAACTTGGGTTTTCTACAACGGACATTAACAAATTCCCATCGCCTCATAACATGAGACACGACTTTGAAGATAATACCCTGCGAGGGTGTCCCAACAGCCCATGATAAGCTCTCACGGTCCATGAAGGATATTCCTTCTACTGGGAAGACCGATCAGACTCGGAATCCGGACTACAAGACATCTCGACAATGGTAAAACAAGACCAGCAAGACCACCCATTTGTCGACAAATCCCGATAGGAGCTGCACATATCTAGTTCTTAGGGCACACGGATAAGCTAAGCGTCACAGGTACCAGCGTAATCCAAGTTGCCAAGGAATGGTCCCATACGGTGCTCTAGTTTGGACCAACACTCGGAGGAGCAACGGCCGGGGGTAAAATAAAGATGACCCTTAGTCTGCAGAACCCAAGGGAAAAAGGCTTAGGTGGCAAATGGTAAAACCAATGTTGGGCCTTCTTGGAGGAGTCTTATTCAAAGCGAACTGTCAAGGGGTCCCATAAATCACCTTAACCGTGTAAGAGCATAAAATCCGGGAACATAACACCGATATGGCGGAAACTAGGCGGCAAGAGTGGAACAAAACACCAGGCATAAGGCCAAGCCTTCCACCCTTTACCAAATATATAGATGCATTAATTAAAGAAGATATATTGTGATATCCCAACAAGTAAACATGTTCAACAAGGAACAACATCTCCATGTTCAACAAGGAACAAACGTCATCTTCTGCAACTAACAGCGCTATAAGAGGGGCTGAGCAAAGCGGTAACATAGCCAAACAACGGTTTGCTAGGAAAGGATGGTTAGAGGCTTGACATGGCAATATGGGAGGCATGATATAGCAAGTCGTGAGCATCGTAGCATAGGCATAGCAAAGAAGCGAGCATCTAGCAAGCAAAGATAGAAGTGATTTCGAGGTATGGTCATCTTGCACGAAATCCATAAGGAAGAAAAACGAGTCCATGAAGAAGACAAAAGGGCGTAGTCAAGCGAATCCTCACAACTCCGGAAGGAAGCGAAGCTAACGAGAGAAGCAACCGGAAAGAAACAAACAACATAGTAAACAACCATCACATACACATGACATGATGCACAATCAATTATGATGCATGTCCGATTTAAAGAGGCATGGCATGGCAATATGCACAAACAAAACTACAAGTTAAGTGGAGCTCAATATGCAGCGAGTTGCATATTGATGGCTCACCACATCAATTATTTAGTTCACTCCCGATTAGGTACTCAACAATATTAAATGTTGTTAAACATGGCAAGAGGTGAAGCATAATTAAACTACCTAGCTAGGAAATTTTAAATGAGGGCGGAAACAACAAACAACAATTCGGAAAGTCCCCATGTCATTTAGTAGTTTAATGCAAACACCATTTTAAACATTTTAAATGTTGTTATCATGATCACGGATGACATATGCAAGTTATATGCAATTTTATGAAGATGTTGACATGAGCATGTTATGAAGCATTTGGTCACCATGGCGGAGCGAAAAGGGTGCCACGGCGGTGAAACAAAAATGGTGCCACGGCAACATATCCGAAAATGATGCCACGGCAACATATCGGTTCGGTAGCTCATGGAATACCGGTGCAAAAGGAAGTGTGGCGTGGCGAGTCATGCAAGATGGTGGGGTGATCCGGTTACGGGTTCCCACGGTCGGCAACATGGCAAGCGAGGAGAACTTGCAATGACAATTCGGACACAGTGCAAACATATGGTACATCTCGTACAACACACAAGCATTCGGTCCACAGCGGTGCGTCTCGGGGTTATACCTTGAAGCGTGCATTTTCGGATGAGCAGCGTTTCGTAGAGAAGTGAGGCGTTCTCGCGATGTAGAAAGTAGTTGTACCTGCGATGGTAGTTTTACATTTTCGTAGATGAACTTGGCGTAACGAAGGGTACTTGGTGAATCAGTCGAGGTACTTATTGGTCGGTCTTGGCGGTGTAGATGTACGTTGTCGGGTACTTGTCACATCACGGGTGTAGTCATTACGTTGAAGCGAGAACTTGGCATATCCATGCACTTGGCGTTCGGTCTGTGTCGTTAAGGCGTCGTGGAAGAACTTGGCGTTCGCGGGGTCTCGGTCTTAGCCATGAATACGGTGGCTCCATGAACACAACAGGGCAGATGGATGCAAGGCCATGGCAGCATGGTGAGCGCTTAGCGAAGCAGAAGTCAGGTGCTTTCGAGGACAGGCGCTTCGGGGCAGCGGTGTGCAGGGGCAGGTGGAGGGTTGATGGCGGCGAGGCGGCGAGGTCGGCTGCTTGCTGGTGGTGGGGAGCTCCGGCAGCGACAACTGCAGGAGGCCCGGCCTTGGGCGTCGGTGCTCGGCGAGGCGCAGCGAGGCAGCTTGAGGAGCGAAGTCGTGGGGCTGGGACCTGCTCCTTTGAAGCGAGAGGGGGCAGGGGTGCAGAGCAGCGGCAGTCGCGGGGCGGGGCAGGGGTCGAGCGAGGCGACCGTGAGAGCGATCGGTGAGGTGTCTGCTGCTCTTCTTTGTGGTGGTCGAGGCGGGTTAGTGGCGAGAGAATCGGGAGGAAGGCCATGGCGAGGAGGAGGAGGCGCCGGGGTCCCTGTGAGGTGGCCCTCCCAGTGGTCGCCGGCAATGGCGAGTGGCGATGGGTCACGGGCAGGCGGTTGCAGACGGAGTCCTGTGGAGATGGCTGGAGGTGCGAGGCGGCAGTCTTGGCCATGGTGCCAGCGCCAGAGACAGGCTGACTCGAGCAATGACAGGTGGAGGAGGCCGAGGGTCGGCGAGGAGATGGCGGTGAAGGAGGAGATGGGGATCAGGCGCTGGTCGTAGTGAGGAGGAGACGAGGAGAGAGATGTGGGTGTGCGTGAGGGAGGAGGGAGGCGAGTGAGCGAGGGAAGGGAGAGGATCGAGCCTGGGCTCTCCTGTCGATCTGGGGTGTGGCGGGCGGGGGACCGAGAGGAGAGAGATGGATCGAGGGAGGCTGGGCTAGGGGCCTAGGGTTTAGGCGCTCTTGGGCCTTGGGCGGCTTAGATGGTCGGGCCTAAGAGGCTGGCTGGGCTCTCTCTCACTAAAGAATAATAAAAAAAGAAAGAGAAAGAAAAGAAAGAGAGGTTAGGGGAAAGATTTGCGCGTGGGGATACTTTTCCCGGACTCACAAAAATATGCTTGTTCCGAGAAAATAGAAAAACCAGGATTGAAAGATGAAAATTCAAACTCATTTGAATTTAAATTCAAATGATTTGAATGGAAGTGAGGGTTTGGGAAGGTCCAAAAATGTTCGGATTTTTGGTGGAGCTCCGGAAAAAGAACAAAAGAATTATCGACAAAGTTTGAGAGTCAGAAATCGGAGGAAGGAAAGGTCAAAGATTTAACATGCAAGTGGGTTGAAGATAATTCCAAATTAATGGGATACTTTATAATAGCTCCTAAATATTGGGAGGATATGTTTTAAAGAAACCACCATGTGGGTTCCTCGATTTAAATAGATCAACGATCTATGCAATTTATTTAGAGAGTTTTAAAGCAGGTTGCATAATGACATGATGCAATGCACAAGAACCAAAGATGAATGCAAAGAACCAAACAAAACACGGCGAAACCGGAAACCACGGAAGGCAAGCTGAAGCTCGGTCTTGGGGTGTTCTGAGGGAGCTTCGACGGAGAAGGTGTTACGGTCTCGGTATCTTTGAGGCGGACATCCAGTGCCCCTAAGCGACCAGTGAAGCAGCTGGTCGAGCTCCTAAGGTGCCGAATAGGCCATGAAGAACCTTATAGTTCAGTGTGGCCATTGGAAGCCATGCACAGGAGCTACTTTGGGCTAGTCTGCGGGCTGGTGGGCCTTTGTCCATGGATTGAAGTCATCAAGCGCTCAAAATCTGCATTGAAGGTGCCGTCAGGCCCTTGCCCGTGCTAAAGTGCCTTTGGGGCAAGCTAGATCTTGAGAAGCTTGTGACAGACGAACCACCGAAGGGCAAGGATCATCATAAGCCGAAATGTACTATGAGGCGTCTGAAGGTGCCGCCGTATATAGCGAGACGAGTGCTCAAAGATGTAATATTTGAATAGACTGCATTTGTTATCATGTCTGCTGAAAACTTGTTCATATCGCTAAGCAGCGCTTGTTAATTTAAAATATTACCTTACGTGTGGCCGTTTATCAAATCGAGAGATGGCAAATCGTTGGCTTCACCCCATGCCACAGTCTTTGGGGTGTTGGGATAAACTTGGCGCTCTTGTTCCCATTCTTGGGTCCTACCGGGGCGCTCAGCATAGCGAACAAGGCAACGGACTTATAATGCTTGAACACTCTCACTTAGACATAGAATTCTATAATTTTAAATTTGGCGAACCCCTAGTATTCAGAAGATAGAGTTCGGCGCTATCACGCCTTGGCGGACTATTCGATTCCTCGCTCTAAGCGGCATAAGTCTTTAGGGACCCGAAAAACCTCTCGAACAGCGACCGGCTCTCACCCCATCATGACGGTCAGTTTAGCTTTCTCCAGCGAGGTGCTCAACCCAGCTCAACGAGGCACAATCGCAATGGTTCTCCGGTGCTACCTTAGCCGATATATATGAGCGTAAGGTACCAAAACAGGGGCAGACAAGCGCAACTATTGACCCAAGACATGATTGAACCGATGCATATAATGCTATAAGTTGAGGTGCCGCACTTGTGAAAGTGTTGGACTTATCACACCATAATTTTGGGGTACTTAAGCCCACGGTGTATTGGCCGTACCAAAGTGTCTGGGTGCAACATGTCATGAAATTAACATATATATAGATAAAGAAAGGAGTGCAATAATAGGCAAAAGCTATGTATTTGAAAGTGCTAGTTATCGACTAGAGGGGTGAATAGGCGATTTTTAGGAAAGTCTTCAAAACACGGATGTTTTGAAGACAAACAATAGAAATGACCTAATTGATATGCAGCGGAAGATAAACTACAACAAGCAAACCATAGTCTAGTATGCAATAGCATTGAAAGTACAAGACTAATAGCAGCTTAGTAGAAGGATCAGGATGGAAGATAGTGAAGTCAATCAACAAAAGTAGTCAAGCAATGAAGTCAAACAGGTATGACATATAGGCAATGACTTGGCGAAGACAAACTCTAAGTAAAGGAGGAAGGGATAGAACCAGTCACTTGTTGAAGACACGAGTTTGTTGGACCAGTTCGATTCTTTGTGACAAGCTGTACATCTAGTTAGGGAGGCTGAGATTCAACTCGAGGAAGACCAGCGTCTTCACCTTATTCCGCTTGAGCTAAGGACACAGGTCCTCGCCCAATCACTCGAGTAAGTCTTCAAGGTAGACTTCGAACCTTCCTGAGACGGCGTTCACGGCAATCCACAATGACTCTTGGATGCTCGAGCGTGGCCCTAACCGGTGGAGGATTCACGGTCCTCAAGTGTAATAAGTCTTGGTCACACAGACGAGAAAGACTTGATGATGCCTAATGCTCTTTGGCTCACAGGTGTTTGGGCTTTGTCCTGCAAAGTTTCTCTCTCTCAAAGGCTTGAGGTGGGTTGCTCTCAAGCGATAAAAGCCGTGCACTAACTCTGAGCAGCCACCAATTTATGGTGTAGGGGTGGGCTATTTATAGCCACTAGGCAACCCGACCTGATATGTCGAAATGACCACAGGTCACTAAAGGCCGACACGTGTTCAACGGTCAGATTTCAAACAAACACGGCAACTTTACTTGGGCTACAAGCAAAGCTGACTCATCAGCTCTGGATAAGTTTTGCTCTCATTGTCTTAGCTCGAAGACATAGGATTTAGGTTGAGCATCACTTGGTCATTCGACTATGATCACTTGGACCCCCTTAGCGATGCGGTGGTTCCTATGACTCAACAAAGGAGAAAGGAAACAACGAAATGACCACGATCTTAAGCTCTCCATAGTCTTCATTCAATGTCTTCTCATGTCATAGTCTTCAATGTGAATATCTTCACATACCACCATTATCGTCAATGTCTTCATACATTTTTAGGGTCATCTCCGGTAGGTAAACCCGAATCAATGAGGGACACTACCTGCGTTATCCTGCAATTCTTACAAGCGCATTAGTCCCTCAACCACATTTGTCGTCAATACTCCAAAACCAACTAGGGGTGGCACTAGATAAACACAATCTCCCCTTTTTGGTGATTGATGACAAAGCTGGTTGAAGTTTTGTAAGTGCATCTAGTGCCCCTTAGTGATTTTGGTGTATTGAAGACTTATAGGTTAAGTAACTAATGCGTTTGTGAGTGTACACAGGTCTATAAGTCTATGAGGAGTTTGATATTCTGAGAGAAAGTCGACCCTAAAATGAAGTTCTTCAATTGAAGACTTTGATATTACGAAGACTTTACGAAGACTTTGAAAGTGAAGAAATTGGTGTGACCTTGAAGACTTGGTATTCATTTGAGGAACATGAAGCGTGAAGACTTTTGTTTCGTAGTTTCATTTTCTCTTTCTTGAGTCATAAAACACCGTATTGTTAAAGGGGTCGAGGAAATACTAAGGAAAAATTTCCATTTGATGCTCAACTCAAAATCCTACACCTACCAATCCCTTGAGTGAAGCTTTTGGAAATCTCATACAGTTCAGTCAATTTCTTGATGTGAGAGACAAAGCTCTTACAGTATTTGAGAATTTATTACGACTAAGGAATTCTTGAGTCTTGGATTGCCTACGATGAGAACATGATAGCCACGAGAATTTGATGTTCAAATTTCCGACCGTTCTTGTCTTCTTGCTTGACTGTCCCAAAATATCTTATCCACCTAACGGTCATATCATTGAAGGGCATTTATGTCTTATCATGTCGGGCTGCTCCCTAGGCTATAAATAGCCGCCCCTACAACCACTAGTTGGTTGGCTGCTCGAAGAACTTGACACTTGTCATTTGAGAGCAACCCATCCTCACGAGGACTTTGGTGAAAATCATCAAGTGAGGAAAACCCAAAACCATACCCCAACAAACCCAAAGTGATTGAGCATCCTTGAAGAAATTGATCTGCGTGGATCCGACACTTTTTACCTTTGAAGGCTGTGCTTCTTCCAGACGGTTAGGCGTCAAGGTCTAGAAACATCAAGAGGAATTGTGGATCGCCGAGTGACCAAGTATGTGAAGGTTTGGAAGTCGCTGAAGACTTACCACAGTGATTGGGCGAGTCTGCGTGACCTTAGTTCAAGGAGAATCGGTGAGGACTTGGTGTCTGAGCTGCGTGCTCGGTGGTTGGTGTCCGGGACTGTGTGTCCTCGAGTTTAAATACTCAACCGCTCCAACAGACGTACAAGCTGAGACAGCGGTTGGAACTGGTCTACAAATCATTGTCTTCACCAACCTAACTGGTTCTATTTCCTCAACCCTTTCATTTCCTCATTCTTGTGTTGAGTGTTTGTTCATATCTGTGTTTGAAGACTTTGGTGAAGACTTTCTCAATTTCCTCAGTTCAATTTCTTGATCTGTTTGTCTTCATCTTGTGTTATCCTGTGATTCGCTTTACGTACTCGTGATTGTCTTCATTTCATCATGATGACAATGCTTGTAATCTGTTATGCTTACTTCGAGTACTTATTCCGCTGCAAGTATTTCTTAGCTAAGGAATTTCCTCACGACAAATTCCTCGATGAAGAATTCATAAAATCGCCTATTCACCCCCTCTAGTCGATATAGCACTTTCAATTGGTATCGAGCAAGGTACTCCCTTGTTACGTGTGATTTTAGTTTAACCACAGGTTTTAGTTATATGGACCACGAGGTATGATCAAGGTCTCGGCGAGGTGTCCTACCTTGATGGGACGGACTACCCCTCTTGGAAGAACAAAATGCGAATGCATCTTGAAGCAATTGACAACGATCTACGGTATGTTGTGACAAAAGGTGTTTCCTCAGTCACACCCTCACGAATGATGCTGATGTGAAGAGATTCAAGCAACTCGATTCTCAAGCGAAGAATATCAATGTGGCCATCGAGCAAAGGTCAATATGGAAGAGTGAGTGCTTTGGAATCTGCCAAACTCATACAGGACAGGCTGTCCAAAGTAAATGAAGGCGTTTCAACTCAGCGTGACTCTCGAGTTGATGTTCTTGGAATCTCTTCAACGCTTCAAAAGACTCGACAGCGAAAATGTTCAACAAACCTTGATCGCCTCATGACATCTCAAATGAGCTTCAAGCCTTTGGGTGCCATGACATCACCGACCATGAGGTGGTGAAGAAATTGCTAAGATAAGCGATTCCTCATTTGATACTCACAGCTTGATGATACAAAACGAGCTGACTACAAGTCTCTTGATCCTGCTGATATCCTCGAAGGCTAAATACTCACGAGTTCGACTTGCTGAAAAGAGATCTCTATGGTTACGGCTATGGAAAAACACGTGCCACGAAGGCCAAGGCTGTGTCCGAATCTGAGAGTGAAGACTACGGTAGTAGCCTAGGAGATCTGAAGAATTTGGCGAGGAGCTAGCCTTTGCTCGTGAAGAAATTCAGAAATTCTCAAGGCGTGGTCGCTTTGGAAAATCCTCAAGAAGCGGTGATTCCTCATCTAGTGACTATAAGAAGACTTTGTCACAAATGCAAGAAACCTGGTCACTATATCCGAGATTGTCCTCGATGGGAAAAGGAATTGAAGAAGAAGAAACACAAGGATTACAGTTACGATGATGCGAAGAAAAGAAGAAATCATCAAAATCTTCATCATCAAAATCCTCAAAACCCTCTTCTCACAAGAAGAGCAGCTCCAAAAAGGCTCGGGCATTCATTGGCAAGAAATGGACTCGAAGCTGAATCGAGGAAAATGAGGAAGAGGAGGTGCGAAGAATCCGAATCTGGTGTGGCTAGTCGGCTCTTACTCTTGCTTATGTTAGCAAGTCCATCTTCAACAACTTGAAAAGCTGACTCCGCCGACAAACTGATGAGGAAAATGATGACTCGCTCCCACCTATTGCTTCATGGCAAAAGGTGCCAAGGTACTCAATTTCACCTCCTCTGAATCTAGTGAAAATGAATCGATGAGGATCTCAAGCCTAGCTACTCTAAACTTGCTAAGATTGCTATAAAACAACAAAGGGCTTTTGAAAAGGTTCAAAACATGCTAGATAAGAGTGATGATATGTTAGGTGAAGAAATGGATCGCACTCAAGCCACGGTGAAAATCTTGAGACTTGATCTAGGCTTGACAACCTTCAAGGTCATCATAACACTCTCTTATCGATCATGAGAAACTTTCTTATGAATTTCTTCAAAAGCAAGATCTTGAGAAGCTAAGGCGAGTTATGAAGATCTTGAAGGGCGCGATTCATTACTTGCTCAACAAATCAGCGCTTCTCAAGAAGAATTTGTTCCTCCATGCTTAAAGTGCATTGAGCGTGAATCGCTAATTCTTCACTGAATGTTCAAATGCTTCAAGCTGTTACAAATTCTTCACTGCCTCTGCTATCACTAATTCCTCACTGAGGACATTGCTAGTATCCTTGACGATGCGGGGTGAAGGAATTGTACATAACGAGGCATGTACAAAAGCCTCAAAGGGCATCAGACTCTTTGTGATGTGCTTAAAAGCAAATCCTCAACAGGAACCCTAGGAAAGAGGTATTGCCTTTGAGAGGAAACTCAATCTTGATGGAGCGTCTTTGGAAGCTTTGGCGGTATCCCAAAACCTCATGGGTTCTGCAAAGGGACCTCGATTGATCCATCTACCTTATCTGACTTCACATGCGAATTTCCTCATTACATTGATGAGTCATTTGACTCAACTATAAACTGTTCAAAAATCAGAATGGTGAAGTATTTGCTAGATATGTTGGCACTAAGCTGCGAGAGCGGTTCCCCTATGAAGAAAATCTGGGTTCCCAAGAAGTGCCTTGAAAATCTTGGTGAATGTCCTCATGACACCACACTGTGAAGAATAGGAACCCCAGATCAAATTCTTCATATGGACCAAATTCTTCATATGGATCCAAGTCCTCATACGGACCAAATTCCTCACGTGGATCAAATTCCTCAAAAGGATCAAAGTCCTCATATGATTATCATCGTGCTAACAACTCTTTTGAGGGTAGAGCTAAGGGCTATGAATATGTGCATTATTCTTCAAACCAATATGTTCATAAGTCCTCGAAGAATTTCTCTTCTTATTCATATGCTTACCTAACCCCTCTTATGTGAAGCGAAATGGTTTGGCCTCTATGCCACCATTCTCATATGGTGCTCATGAGAATGATGAACTCTTTGCCACCCCTTGAGATGTGGGTGGTGAAGAAAAAGAACTAATCTCTTCTGCGAGGTCAGGTCTCGGGCGTGCCTCAACGTCTGAAGAATTTCTTTGGGGGCGACAATTTGCACGAAAGGGCCTTGAGGCTAATCATGATGAAATGAACTTTCATTTCACACGTCCTCATCTTGCTTATCGAATCTTGGTGATGAAATTCATCGATGAACTTGATATCATATTCTTCAGCGATGAAGTATATGAGATCGTAAGTTATACTAATTCATCTGCGGGATGATCAACCCAAAACCAGCGAGTGGGTTCTTGATAGTGGATGTACAAATCACATGGTGGTGACAAGAATCTATTGATGGATGCTCCCTTATCACCGTCACATCTGAAGCATATCATCTTTGCTAACAAAGGCAAAAGTCGGTATTGGGTCTTGGTAAGGTTGCTATCTCTAAGGACATGCACATGGACAAAGTCATGCTTGTTGAGTCTTTAGGATATAACCTCATGTCGATCTCAATGCTTTGTGATCTTGATATGGTTGTTATCTTTGGCAAATATCGTTGTGTTGTGATTATGGAAGCTGACAATTCCAAAGTCTTGAAGGCTTTAGGAGAGGAGACTTGTATATTGTTGACTTTTCCACGGGACCACAACCAGCCATGTGCCTACTTGCAAAAGCTTAAGAAGGCTGGCTATGGCATCGGCGACTTAGTCACATGAGGCATGAGGAATTTACTGCGCTTGCGAAGAAGAAGCATGTCATTGGCATTGAGAATGTCAAATTCCTCAAGGATCACTTATCGGAACTGTGAAGCTGGAAAAATGACCAAGGCCAAGCATCCAGTGAAGACTATCATGACCACTACTCGTCCTTGAATTGCTTCACATGGACCTCTTTGGTCCCAATCATTATTCAGTATCGTTAATGAAGCATCACTATATGGCTTTGTTATTGTTGATGATTACTCTCGTTACACATGGGTACACATTGTTACTTACAAAAATCAAGTGCAGGAAATCTTCAAGCGATTTTCCTCGAGGGCTTCAACCAACTTTGGTGTGAAGATCAAGCACATCGGGAGTGACAATGGAACTGAGTTCAAAATTCGGTCTTGATGATTATCTTGATGAACTTGGTATTACTCATGATTTATCTGCTCCCTATACTCCTGAGCAAAATGGCGTCGTGGGCGCAAAAACAGAACTCTTGTTGAGATGGCTCGCACTATGCTTGATGAATACAAAGCGCCTAGTCGTTTACGGATTGAAGCAATTGATCTGCGTGCCACATCATCAACAGTATATCTTCACAAATTCTTCAAAAAGACGCCTATGAACTCCTCACGGACAAGAAACCTAATGTAAGTTATTTCAAAGTCTTGATTGCTAAATGCTGGATTAGAGATCCTCACCACAACTCTAAATTTGCACGAAAGCACATGAAGGTTTATGCTTGGTTACGGAAAGGACTAGCACACCTCTGAGTCTTCAACATCGCACTTCACAAGATTGTTGACCTTGTAGATGTCGGTTCGATGAAACTAATGGCTGCAAAGAGAGCACCTACCTACGTGTTAGGCGAACCAGCTTTTGAGGATTCTATCGGGTTCAAGGCAGCTGAGGATGTCATTCCTCTTGAAGAAACTGCTGAAGAATTCATTCCTATCTGTGAAGAGCGTCGGTGATGCACTGAAGATAATGTTGAAGAAAATGGTGCTGAGGAAAATGATCAAATTCCTCGAAGACAACCAGCTCATCCTCGCGTTGCAAAAGAAGTGCAAGTGGAGAAGATCATCGATGACATTAAAGCGCCGGGTCCTCTCACACGCTCAAAAGCTTCACATTTATCTAACTTTTGTGGGCACTATGCTTTTGTCTCTATCCTGAGCCCACTAAGGTAGATGAAGCATTTACGGGCAGGGTGGATTCAGGCCATGCAAGAAGAATTACATCGATTCGAGCTCAACAACGTCAGGGAACTGGTCAAGCGTCAGATCCTGCATAAGCATAATATCATTGGCACAAAGTGGATCTATCGCAACAAGCAAGATGAAAATGGTCTTGTGGTGAGGAATAAAGCCACGACTAGTAGCTCAAGGCTACGCATGAGTTGAAGGAATTGATTTGATGAAACTTTTGCACTGTCGCTAGACTTGAGTCTATTAGCATATTACTACGCCTATGCTAACCATCACAATATCACTTTATATCAAATGGATGTGAAAAGTGCATTCCTCAATGGTAAGCTTGAGGAAGAAGTATATGTTGCTCAACCCCAGTTTTGAAGATCCAAGAATCGACAAAGTCTTGAGACTCAATAAGGCCCTCTATGGCCTCAAGCAAGCCCCTCGGGCGTGGTATGATACATTGAAGGAATTCTTCGTGAAGAATGGCTTCACACCAGTTCACTCGATCCTACTCTTTTACTAAATCTTATGATGGTGAACTGTTTGTGTGCCAAATATATGTTGATGATATTATCTTTGGCTGTCTTGACCAACGTTATAGTGATGAATTTGCCTATATGATGAGTGAAGAATATCAAATGTCTATGATGGGAGAGTTGAAATTCTTCTTAGGTCTTCAAATTAAATCAACAACACAATGGCATATTCATATCTCGGAGAAATACCTCAAAGATGTCTGAAGAAATTGGCATGCAAGATTGCAAAGGTGTCAAAATTCCTATGCCCACAAATGGCCATCTATGCCTTGATGAAAATGGTATTGACTTGATCACAAGGTATACCGCTCCATGATTGGTTCTTTATTGTACTTATGTGCATCTAGGCGAGATATAATGCTTAGTGTTTGCATGTGTGCCCGATTTCAAGCTACACGAAGGAATCACACCATAAAGGCTGTGAAGCATATTCTTGATATCTAGCTCACACACCAACACTAGGATTATGGTACCCCAAGGGCTCTACTTTTGATCTCATTGGATATTACGACTCGACTATCTTTGGTGATCGTGTGGACCATAAGTCAACATCTGGTACTTGTCATTTCCTCGGACGATCTTTGGTCTATTGGTCCTCGAAGAAAGCGAACTGCGTATCACATCCCTCTGCGGAAGCTGAATACATTGCTGCTTTGGCTCGTGTTGTGCTCAATTACTATGGATGAAGCAAACCCTCAAGGACTACGGCATCAACGTGAAGAATGTGCCTCTCTATTGTGACAATGAGAGTGCCATCAAGATTGCTCACAACCAGTTCAGCACTTTCGAAGACAAAGCACATTCAAATTCATCATCATTTTCTTCGTGATCATGTGTTGAAGGCGACATCTCCATCGAGCACGTGAAGGCGAAGAACAACTAGCTGATATCTTCACTAAGCCCTTGGATGAGAAGAGATTTAGCAAGTTGCGGTGTGAGCTAAATATCTTAGAATCTTGAATGTTCTTTGAAAGGACACACATCCTAACACTTATGCAAAATTGATGACTTAGATGTGCAACACATGAAAAGCGTTTTCTTCAATCAATGAAGAATAACACTCTAAGTGTGAAGAAATTAATGAAGAATTTGATTCTCGAACCCTCGACAATTATGCTGCGATGTCTGAAATCATCATTCTTATCTGATGGAGTCACGCCACCACCAAAGTTGAAAATCTTCAATTTGAGTTTTTTTGTTTTGAAATTCTTGAGTTTTCAAATTCTTCAACTTTGCAAAATCTTCCTTTGTTTCCGTCGTCTTTCTTCATTGGCTATATATATATATGGGTTTATGTCCTCTGAGTATTCACTTATGGCTATTTCTTCAAGTCATTTTTTACGCTAAGTGAATGTGATCGGACCCTTTCCCTCTATGCTATACTCAACCCAATCCATTCACAAATTCTTCATGTGCGTTCTACTTTGAAACTTCGTTCAAATTCTTCTTTGTGTCCTTGACGGTGAAGAAATTACAGCGGAACTTTAAAACGAATCTTATTCAAACCTTCATTTTACCGCTCAAACCGTTCCGCATCCCACGATGCATTACTTTATTCACCCACGATGTACACGATCTCCACTACCGATGCGTGGGTGACACATGTCGTGAGAAGGAAGCGGTCGGGGCATGTTAGTCCTAAATCTTGAGCGATCCGTTTTTCACCGTGTCTATAAATACCCTCTCCCTACCTCACTCTTTTACTCCGCTCGACCTCTCTCTCCGCTCGAGCTCCTCAAAACCCTAAGCGCGCCGCTTCTCCATCATCGCCGGTGAGGAAAAGCTTCCTGCCTTGACCTCTTCGCCCGGCGTACTCGCGCCGACCGTGGAAAATCTTCACTCCGCCGTCGCCGTAGCTGATTTCCTCTGCCAAGTTAGGGCGTGGAAGATCTGAACGGACGAACTTCCCAACTGTTCTTCTCAGTTCATCGTGTTCTTCACTTCGGGTAAATTAAAAGTTACTTTTATTACTCGCTTTGATTCTCAAATCTTCTTCAAATTCTTCAAAGGTGTTTATTCTTCAAATCTTCACACATATGAACACCGCAAATCTCTTGATTAGTTTCTCTAAGCAATGATTTTCTTCAAGATTCCTCAATTGTGTGGATCCTAGATCTATACAACTCTGGAACCTAAGACAAAGAACGCTTAGTGAAATTCTTCAAGGCTCATCTGGTCAAAATCCTCAAAACTTGTTCTTTTGAAAAACCTTCGAGAGCATATGACCTCTCCAAATTCCTCGCACCTATACTCTGTTCACAGGTACAAATGTCATTGCTGAATCCCTAGGTTCTCATCAACTTAACTCATTTGCAGCGTTCCTCGAAGAAAAACTGCATACTTCTTGAGAGAACTCAATTGTTCAATTTCCTCAAGCTGAAGAACATGGCGGGGCGGTAAGAAGCCACGAAGGGAGGAAAAACACGAGGTTATGACTGCGTTTGAAATCCACGAGGAAATATATGCGACTCGCACTCGGATGAAGAAAGCAAAAATCAGCATAAGTGCGTATTGGAAGATTGAGCGGAGATGGGCATGGGAATGGAGGAATACAGATATGTAACTCCTAAGTACATGAAGAAATTAGCTTTAAATCCTCCATGCCCAAGAGCTCCTTTGGCACTGGCCAAGTAGCTGATCCCACAAGCATCAAGCGAGGTGAGGACTTTCACGATGAATGGGCTAAGCGTCAAGCAAAGTTGGCAAAGCAAGCAAAGAAGCGGTGAAGAAATTCAATGAAGATTACTGCTGCTGCTCTGCTACTTGAGGTCTCGGTCAAACCGAGAAATCAATGCAAAAGAAGCCTGCTAATAAGCCAAGTGCTTCATCATCTGCGCCCTCACGGCCAAGTTCCTCGTGACACCTTCCAAGCAATTTCCTCACCTGCTGCCGTTCCACCAAAGTCCTCAACAGCTCCGTCAAAACCTTGAGTTCTGTGCACTGGCTACTTGTCAAAGGACCACTGGTTTCTCAATTGCCTCGAGCATTTACGCAAGTTCCTCGGCTGCTCCAATTTCCTCATCGGCCCGGCTCATTTGAAGACCAAAGCAACAATTTGGACAAGGTCCTCGGCCTAGTCCAAGGGCGAAACAAGTTGTATTTCATGTACCATCGGCGATGAGGCATCGATGAAGAACTTGCGGAAATCATCGAGAGACCGTCAAGTAAGGCCGCTAGAGCCAAAGGTACATCGTGCCCTTGCTATTGGATCGAAGAAAGTCCTCGACTTTATTGATCTACGGCACAATGATCCCAATACCCCTACTGCTGATCTTCATTTGACACTGGTCAAAGTCATCGTTGACTCACTTCATCGCTGAAGAAAAATGGAAGTTTGAGAAGGCGAGGGAAATCAAAAAGGCTCAATATAGGAAGAAGTTCACGAAGAAAAGCGTTGTCAAGATGACACGAGGAGCTTCTCAAGTTCAAACTGAAATTCAAGACCTCGGCAAAAACTTGATATCCACTATGCTGATTGGCAAGAGCCAAGACCAGATTAAATCAACTGACGAAGAAATTCTAAGTGTTGCTGCCCGATGCAACATGAAATTCCTCGGTGGAGCCTCGGCTCAGCCCTCTTGAAAAAATACCAGCACCGCTGATGACATTCAACTGCTGAAGAAAATGCTGATTCTAGGGCTGATGATCCCATCCCCATTGAAGAAAGCTGCGGGGCACCCACTAGTAGTGCGCTGAAGAAATTACTCAAGGCAGAGGCGCATCAGTTGCTCTGAAGAAAATGCACCAAATTCCTCGGCTCCTCCTGCGCCAACTCCAACTCCAATTCTTCCATCTGCCCGATGTGAAGAAAACCAAAACTGCTGAGCGAGCTGCTTTGTGAAAAAAAGAAAGCATCAATTGCGTCGATTCTTGACTGCGAAGAAAATGAAGCCAATGACCAGCTCATTTGAAAACCCAATTGATGCTGTTCCAATTTCCTCCATACCATCAAAGGAAGTTGTTCCTTTTGGAGAAGACTATGAGATCCCAATCGGATCGATGAAGAACATCAATCTGCTTTGCTTCGTCGGAGAAAATTGATGAAGAAATTGAAGTGGAAGCAATCCCTTCAACCCCGTTATTTCCTCATCGGACCATGAAATTCCTCAAGCTGGTCTTTGAGAAATTGAAAATGAAGATGTGGATATTGGATGCACCACTCCGGTGATAAATGATGACTTTTGGGAAAGTCGGCATCCCAATACTCCTCTCTTCACCCCCTCCAACAAGTTCCTCACTCTCCTGCACAAAAGTCTAAATGGACTCGAAGAAAATCAACCCATTGGTTACATGCATGAAGAAATTCCAGCCACTAGTCTTGATGAAGCTGCTCTTCTTGCTAATCCTCGGGCACTTTTGTTGAGGAACAAGAAATTCCTCGGTGAAGAACCTGAACTTGTGATTCTGAGGTGGTGATGCAACTCATGACACCCCTCTGCCCAAGCAAAAGAATCCGTTCTCAACCAAGCAAAAGTTCAAGGCTGAAGATTTCTTTGCGAGCACGTGTTCTTCTTGAATATAATCCTTATGATTACGCTGCGCATTAGGAAGAAGCGCTTACGGACTGCCGCCAAGCCAACTTCTATTCCTCGGTGCTTTTCAACAAGGACAAAATCTTGATCATGCTCATATTCCTCATGTGGATATGGAGTCATTTGCCGGAGCTTTGAGCCAGTCCTAGTGTTCTTCACGGCGGGACTTCTAAACTTCTGCGATATTTGTGGTGGAATGAAGAGCTAATTCTTGATTCTATGCAACCCTGCACATCACGGAGGAGGCTTGAAGGCGTAAATTCATGGGTCTTAGATTGGATGATGAAAACACTCACTACAAGGCACCGACAAGTGAATTGCCGTGCCCTACCACTCGATCCTCCGCTTGATGGTGCCGTCGTATCTATGAAGAAAAGAACTTTCAAATCACTATATGCAAGTCTTGATGAAGCCTTTGAAGCCAAAGCAGGCCCAAGAACCAAATTCCTCGTCAAGGAATTATTATATGCCTCGGACAGTCTATCGGATTCGGCGAAGACTATGAGTCCTATCAAAGGCCACGACTCGAGCGATGAAGAAGTCGTTGGCATCATGAAGAATATGCTTTTCAACATCATCCATGGCGTTCCGTCAATTTCCATGATTTCTTCATGAGGACTCGGCTAACATTGCCATGTCACCTTTTGAAATTTGAAGCCTTATCGCCTTGGATTATGAGATTCATCGGTCAAGATCTTCACTAAATTACAAAGGCTGATACTTTGAACCACTGCAGCTACTTGCCCCGATTGAAGTCCTCAAGCGGACAATTACCTCGGTGATGACAAGGGCAAGGCCCTTTGCTGTGATCGATGAAGGCATTCGTCCATTGGATGGACAGTTTTATAAGCGACATCCTACTCCACCAATGATGACTACGCACACATGACTCGGCACAAATACCTCGGTCAAGCAAAGTCCTCAAGCTCGCACCCGAGGTGATGGTGATCGTGAGTTACTCCTCGGTCTTCATCGGAAGGTTGATCGCAATCATAAGTGGGTCAAGCGTCGGTTTGGTACTCTTCTTTACAACATGACCTCAACACACAATGCGGTGAAGAAAAACCACTACTATCTTCATGAAACCTTCAAGCGCTTTTGGGCTGTTCTTTCACATGTCTCTGATGAAGAAGAAGCGGCTTCAATGGGACTCAAGGAAGAATTTGGTGATGCGCACCTCCTCAGAAGAAATTCAAGAAGGTCAAGTTCCTTCCTTGGTGGCCAGCTCCTATTCTTCATCTCGCGACTTGATGAAAATGAAGATTTGGAAGACAACTGCTGCTGGTCCTACTTCAACAAACAACCCGACAATCTTTGGCGCTCCGTCTTCAACGAAATTCTTCAAGGCGTTAGTCCTCGGTTTGATCCTTTTGGTCATTTGATGACAAAGGGAGAAATTTGAGTTAGTCTTCAAGCGGGTCTAGTTTTTGTCTATATACAGTATTTTATTAAGTTACAACTCTCGTTCTTCTGAAACCTTTTATTGGATCGAGTTGTAATCTTAAACCCGATGGTGCTTTGATACTTTTGATGCATTATGCTCTTGCTCTATGCTCTGATTACTGTAGTTATGCTCTGATTCTCGTGAGCTCCTTGAAAATCTTCATAGCAAATCAATTTGGCCTTTGGGCTCTGGTACTCTTGATGCGTTACATTGCATAACATCAAGCACCATATTTCATCATGCATTTCAAATTCTTCATACTATATGTTAAATCGTGTATGAATTACAAGATATAGGGAGATCTCCATGATTCATTTCTTCAAATGTGCATTGCCTCAAAAGCAAATTCCTCACTATGCACATCTTGAGGGAGTTCTTCTATATCTTGCAATCAAATCCTCATTATCGTATTTACACTTCATATGTTTATCCCGTTGAAAACTTAACCTATATTGTCATCAATCACCAAAAGGGGAGATTGTAAGTGCATCTAGTGCCCTTAGTGATTTTGGTGTATTGAAGACTTATAGGTTAAGTAACTATCGTTTGTGAGTGTACACAGGTCTATAAGTCTATGAGGAGTTTGATATTCTGAGAAAATCGACCCTAAAATGAAGTTCTTCAATGAAGACTTTGATATTACGAAGACTTTGAAAGTGAAGAAATTGGTGTGACCTTGAAGACTTGGTATTCATTTGAGGAACATGAAGCGTGAAGACTTTTGTTTTCGTAGTTTCATTTTCTCTTTCTTGAGTCATAGGAAACACCGTCTTTGTTAAAGAAATTCGAGAAATACTAAGGAAAAATTTCCATTTGATGCTCAACTCAAAATCCTACACCTACCAATCCCTTGAGTGAAGCTTTTGGAAATCTCATACAGTTCAGTCAATTTCTTGATGTGAGAGACAAAGCTCTTACAGTGTTGAGAATTTATTCGACTAAGGAATTCGCTTGATCTGGATTGCCTACGATGAGAACATGATAATACGAGAATTTGATGTTCAAATTTCCGACCGTTCTTTCTTCTTGCTTGACTGTCCCCAAATATCTTATCCACCTAACGGTCATATCATTGAAGGGCATTTATGTCTTATCATGTCGGGCTGCTCCCTAGGCTATAAATAGCCGCCCCTACAACCACTAGTTGGTTGGCTGCTCGAAGAACTTGACACTTGTCATTTGAGAGCAACCCATCCTCTGAGGACTTTGAGCTGAAAATCATCAAGTGAGGAAAAACCAAAACCAACCCCAACAAACCCAAAGTGATTGAGCATCCTGAAGAAATTGATCTGCGTGGATCGGCGGCTTTTTACCTTTGAAGGCTGTGCTTCTTCCAGACGGTTAGGCGTCAAGGTCTAGAAACATCAAGAGGAATTGTGGATGCCGGTGACCAAGTATGTGAAGGTTTGGAAGTCGCTGAAGACTTACCACAGTGATTGGGCCGAGTCTGCGTGACCTTAGTTCAAGGAGAATCGGTGAGGACTTGGTGTCTGAGCTGCGTGCTTTCGGTATTTAGGTGTCGGGACTGTGTGTCCTCGAGTTTAAATACTCAACCGCTCCAACAGGACGTACAAGCTGAGACAGCAGTTGGAACTGGTCTACAAATCATTGTCTTCACCAACCTAACTGGTTCTATTTCCTCAACCCTTTCATTTCCTCATTCTGTGTTGAGTGTTTGTTCATATCTGTGTTTGAAGACTTTGGTGAAGACTTTCTCAATTTCCTCAGTTCAATTTCTTGATCTGTTTGTCTTCATCTTGTGTTATCCTGTGATTCGCTTTACGTACTCGTGATTGTCTTCATTTCATCATGATGACAATGCTTGTAATCTGTTATGCTTACTTACGAGTACTTATTCGCTGCAAGTATTTCTTAGCTAAGGAATTTCCTCACCGGCAAATTCCATAGTGAAGAATTCATAAAAATCGCCTATTCACCCCCCCTCTAGTCGATATAACGCACTTTCAAGTTTTCAACGGGGATAAAATATGTGAAATTGTAAAGGATAGGGAATTGTCTTCATAAGTGGCAAAGGCTCCCCCTGAAGATGTGCATATAAGTAGTTTGCTTTTGGAATGCAAATGCACATGGCAGGTTGTACTTGTGGAGATCCTCTTCAACTTATGAAGATAATTCATCATGCATGAAATGATATAGCTAAGAGAATGACATGCATAATGAAAAATGGACATCTGCAGAATGATCTAAGTGCGGAAGTTATCATCGCACATGTGGAATTTATCATCGCACCACAGTAAAGCAAATAAGTAGCAGACGAGCATCGAGTTTAAGTGTTACAACTCAAAGAACCAAATGTATCAAAAGCGAGAGTTGTAAACACTAGGCAAAATATAATGCAACCGCCCTTATGAACCCGCTTGAAGACTATCAAACTCATATGCTTCTCCCCCTTTTGTCAGTAAGGACCAAAAAGGTTTGAAGACATAGAGCATCTACTCGTCCTCTTGATAGATGATGCAGCGGGGTTATCGTTGTTGGTTGGCGGTGCGAGGCGAACTTAGTGCGATGCGATGCATGCAGAAGTAGAGGCGGTGAAGTAGCATCGTCTTCATCATCGATCACTCTGGCATTGTGAGATGCCGTGGAGGAAGAATAGTAAGAGTCTTCAAGTGATGGAGTTAAATCGTGGGACTGCATTCCGTGGAGAGTGGACTCAAACTTGAAGCGTTCGGTGAAGCCATCGTCTTGAAGATCTGCTTGGCCTTAGCGAGGTCAAACTTTTCCATGATCGCATGACGAGGTCTCATGAGTGACAAAGGCATTCTTGGTGGCAAGGTTTGAATGATTGGCGTCCACCAAGAGCTTTGCATTGTCGCTTGAGGCGGGAGTGATGCTTATCTTGTTTACGATGCGGCGCCACAAAAGTTCTCGATCATTGAGGACTCGAGAGCACTTAGAGGCCTTTGGCCAATTCTGCTCTCGGTGTCTTGATCTCATGCGGTGAGGCGGATGTGTGTTCCCAGCCGAGGATGAACCACGAGATACCGCTTGGATGCCTTCCATGGGTTGAGAGAAGCTATGGTGATCGCATTACGAAGACAAAGTGGCGTTTTGGCTGGCTCGGGAATATGGCTTCAATTGACATATCAACCTCGGTAGAAAGATCGGATGATTGCGGCGGAGGGTTGATAGTTGATAGCGAGTGCATCTTGATGAGGCGCATGACCCATGCAGCATAAAATTTCAGACCAAGCAGATCAGATCGAGCGCAGCCAATTGTCGGATGAAGAATTCTTGCGTGTTGAAGCTGATGCCATTGAGGATGTAAAGACCAATGTCTTCATTGCTCCTTCAAGCTTGGCGAGACGATGAATGCCCTTTGATAGGCCATAGAGTTTGCCTAATGATGTGATATATTATGCGAGGCGGATACTCAAGGTCATCAACAAAGAAGTCTTGAGGTATTCAGCGTCATGTGGCGATGGCTTCATGATGCTCAACATCGACTCATGTCGGGTTACGGCTTATGAAATATGCTCTCCGGTGTGTCGCGGTGGAGTTGACATCGAGTTCAAACAGCTATCCAGGGAGTGGGTAGGCTGTGAGCTCAATGATGTCAAGAGCTTTGGCTTCATGATGAACATTTCTGTCATTCACTCGAGAACCCATGTCTTCGTATCTACTGTTGTAGCAGCGGATGTGGAGGTAGCATAGAATTGAAGCACAAGTTCTTCATTCCGGTGCTCTTTATGCATTCTGAAACCAAGCAGACTGCATCACGAAAGCAATCAAGTGCTTCTTCTAAGCACGGTAGTCGGCAATAGCCCGATGTCGAGGCGCATATGAGGAAAATGCACCCTTGATCATACTGAGCAGCAGGGAGTAATAAGCCGTTGCGGATAGCTCCAGAAACAATCAGATGATATCCTTGGCCTTGTGTAGGGGTTCTTTGCTCTGTCAAAGAAAGTGTTGTGGGCTTTGAGGCCATTTGCATTGAAAGAACATGTTGAGGTGGCAGTGCCTGGAAACCTTGGCAGTCTTGGCTTTGGCTTCTGGACCTGAGGCCTATGCGCAATATGATAGTCGAACTGAGGACTAGAGGCATGAGGCGGAGGGACCAAAACGGGCCATCTTACTGTGACTAGCTCGCCATAGTTGTATGCTTGCTCAATTGTGTAGGGCCTTGGTGGCGGGCTGGGCGATGGCGACAAGCGAGGCTTGAGCTGCTCGGCGAGATGCTTGAGGCAGTTGCCTCATTGGCCGAGCACAGTTCCTTCATTGGCCGAGGAGGCTGTTGGTGCGGGCTCCACATTTGCTTCACCATGACCCGTCATTGGCTTCATTGGTGTTGGAGGTGGCAGCCTCGATGTTTTCAACCTCCACTTGAGGAGGCTGGAGGGTCGGAACCTTTGCGCGTTGATATCGGGGATAACTTCTTGATTCTGAGGGGTGTAGGGACACGTTCTTGTTCTTCTTGGGTGTCTTGGTGATGCAGCGGATTGTCTTCAGCAGCTTTGGCCGGACTCGGAGACATTCACAGTTGGGTGGCACGAAAACACTTGGCGTGCAACAGGTTGGTGGTGCACTTCTCCTTACAGAGCAGCTTCGAAAGAGGACTTGAGGTCTTTGACCTTTGAAGCTGCAAAGCGCTGGCGGCGCCTTTGGAGATGGGGTTGCTGGGCCTCAAAGTCTTCCTCTTCTTCTTGCTGTTGTTGTTGGGGAGTGACTTGTTGTTGGGGAGTACTAGGGAGTCGTCTTGTTGTGGGCGATCAGCCCATGAAGCATCTGAGCAATTGGCGTCGGAGGGCGACCAATGCGATGAGTCGCTATTAAATGCGAGCAGCGATGATCGACATTGTACTTGATTTGAGGAAGAACTTCATCGTCTTCAACATTGTCATGGTGACCAATGTCTTGGCGATGATGGGATCAAGCTGCTGGAATCTCTTGACCGAGGAGCCTCTGTGGAAGCGGGCTCATGAACAATCATCTGAAGTTCTTGGGTTGCGAGGCAGCGGGGCGAACCACGAAATGGGTTCAACAACCAAGGGCTCTGTGGGAGCAGCCCGATTCTTCTTGGTCTTAAGCTTCTTCTTGGAGGAGCAGCAGCAGGCGTCAGGATTTTTCCTTTTCTCGCTTCAGCCTCGGCAGCCCTCGTCTTCTTACATTGAAGCGGTTGGCCGGACCTTTGGCCGAGATAGTCATCTGCTTGGGAATACTATCGGGGTTCTTCCTGCCTTGGCCAGGTGCAGCTTGGTTAGTTGAAGACTTCTTCTTCTTTGCAGCCATGCAGGGGTTGATGCCGGGTCGGCCAAAGCCTTGCGCTTCTCGGCCTCATTGTAGGCAAGCACACATTTGTCGGCCGGACTCTTCATGCGCTCACGAGAGCCTCTGGCTTCTTCACGCTTCTTGACAAAGGCTTCCTTGAGGTCGTGCAGCATGACCTTGAAGTTTTGACGTCTTGCCGCTGAGTGCAGCCATATGCTTCTTAGGTGAGCCTTCTCATAGTCAATCTTGTGCTTCGGTTCAACAATGCGCTGAGCTAGAGCTAGCTCGAAGCAATGGCGCCATTGAAGGAGGCGGCTGAGGCCAATAGGAAGTTGCGAGATCTTCAAAGCTGATGTTTGGTGTGTCAAACCACTCATCAATGAAGTAATGGATGATTGCCACATCAAAGAGAGGCAAGTTGTTGAAGATTTCTGCATCTTCTTTGCTCTTGATAAGTTGCTCAAGAGCATCATCTGCAAGATCGTCATCCTTTGGACAGATCAATGTGCTCTTCACGCAGAATGGCAGCATGAGTCGATGTCGATTCGAGTATTCTTGACAATTTTCTTTCTCTTCTCCGTCTTCTTGGAATCGGGATTGATCTTGAGGCTGCTGCGGCTTGGGGAGGTGCGGTGGCAAGTGGCTTCTGCGTGAAGCTTTTGGAGAGTGCGGTGACTTTGAAGCCTTGACTTTCTTTAGCCTGCGGCTTTGGAGCAGGAGCAGGAAGCTAGAGTGGGGCTTCATCGAATCAGCATCGTCATCGAGTGATCCACTTTGGCACCTTGGACCAAGATGTAAGTGATGAGGCCATCAAGGTTTGAAAAGGACCGATGACATTGGGTTCGACGTCCGTGAGCCGTCGGCCGCAGGGAAGCGAGAGGACCAGGGTTGAAGTCTAATCCCAATGTCTTCTTGTTTTCCTTGGCGAAGCCTTTGCATCTTTGGAAGTTGCACTTGAAGAGATTATCGTCCGACACGAGCAAAGGCGTTGGGTCGGCATTCTCATCTTGAGGTCCACGGACCATACAAGGATAGAAGCCTTGTGCAATAGCTTGATCATGTTCTTGGGTGGAAGGCCTCGAAGATAATATCACCCCAAGGGCATCGATAGCATTCTTCTCGGCGTATTCTGGGTGGCGAAATTGTACTTGAACCTTTATTCAGCCCAATATCGGCGAATCCATTGAATTAGCGTCTTCGCTGATTGTAATTCTCTTGGGATCTGTCTTGTACAGCTCTGCGAGTCATCGAGCGAGATCTTTTGAGGTTCCCTCACGGCGCTGTCTGCCGCCCTTCTGACTGATTTATACGCAGCCATGAGCTTCAAACTGAATGGCTTCACGTTCAAAAGGCTTCAAAAGGCTTGCGTTTCTTTGGATGAAGCGAGGCGGCTTGGGAGAGTTAGTTTGATCTTGTAAGAATTCTGCAAGCGAATGCGGACTATGAGAACCAAGGATTCTCCACGGACATGTACCTTTGATAGCATTAGAGATCACGAGGGAAGGGAAGAGGTCATATGCATTCTCGGAAGATTTTGAAGATAAATCAGTTTGAAGACATTGACCTCATGATCGAAGACATTCCTTATCTGTTGAGAGTTGGTTCGATTTATGCGAATCCGTGAATAAGTACAAGTGAGGAATCTAACTAGTTGTGAAGCTTAAGTGAATATCTTTGGGCGATATGAGATCTTGACAGAATAGATCTAACATAGTATGGGCAGAAACCAATTTTGGTAAGTAGGATGAATCTTGAAGATCAAAAGATGATAAAAATAGAGTTATATTTACCACTCGAAGAACTGCTAGGCGGGAAGAAAAGGAGGCCGAGCAGTTCAATCCACCGATGCCCTAACTTGGCGACGGAGGACACCTCTGATGGCGGCGGAGATGAGGATGTTCGCGGCGGCGTGAGGGCGGCGTCGGAGAATCATGACAGCTAAAGCGCTTCGTCGTTGGCGTTGTCGAGAGCTAAGCGGTGGCGCTAGGGTTTTGACGAGGTGGAGAGGTGGAAGAAGGTCTTCTTTACCGCGGGGACAAGTATTTACAAGGAGGTGTGCGGCACAATGCAATTCTGCAGGTGCCTGGCGGTTCACATCGAGGGCACGTGGCACACATGCAACATACTCGAGTTATCCCATGTTCCCACGCCCGCGGGTTTGTCGGATGGTCGTTCGGCTTCTCGAATTCAACGATGAGATGAATCATTTAAAACAGACTTAAAGTTTGTCTCTGTGTCTTATCTTTGACAAGGGCCTTGAGAGAAGACATTCAACGATTTCAATAGAATGCATATGATTTGGACAGATGGAGTTTGAGATAGAAAGCATAGAGATTAGGGTCGATCACATTCACTTAGTTCAAAAGATTCAACTTGAAGGCATAGCTATAAGTGAATGCTATAGAGGACAGAACAATATATATATATATATACATATTAGAAAGCAACCAAATCAACATAGTGAAGAAAATCATGAAGATAGGTTGAAGTTGAAGACAAATCAAATCGAAGATATTGAGAAATAACGCCATGGTGAAACACTTCAAGCAGAGAAATTTGGTGGTGGCGTTTCCCACCGTATAGGAAGTATTAGACCCGGACACGGCGCACAATTATCGTGGCGCTCGAAGTCAAATTCACGTTAATGTATTCCACTCAGAATGTAAGTCTTCATTGATTGAAGATATCGTTACCGTGTGTTGCACATCTAAGTCATCAACATGCATAAGTGTTAGGATGTGTGCTTGATCACGGGACATTTGAGGATTCCAAGATATTTAGCTCACACGTAACTTGCAAAACCTTTTCTCATCCAAGGGCTTTGTGAAGATATCATCGAGTTGCTCTTGATGTTGGCGTGAATGATGTCAATATCTTTCTTCATGACATGATCCACGAGAAAATGATGGCCAATTTCAATGTGCTTTGTCTTGAGTCTTTGGACTGGATTGTTGGCAATCTTGATGGCGCTTTCGTTGTCATGAAGAGAGTACTTGTGTCAGATTGATGCCATAGTCCTTGAGAGTTTGCTTCATCCATAGAAGCTGAGCATAGCAAGATCCGGCAGACAATGTATTGATTCAGCGGTTGAGAGTGATACAGTTACGCTTCTTTGAAGACCAACGGACAAGTGATCGTCGAGAAAGTGACATGTGCACGATGTAGACTTGCGATCCACCTTGTCACCAGCATAATCAGCATCCGAAAATCAACCAAATCAAATTTTGAGCCCTTTGGATACCATAATCCGAGTGTTGGGGTGTGAGCCAAATATCGAAGGATTAAACTTCACGACTAAGTGATCACGATTCCTTTAGTGCCGCTTGGAATCGAGCACACATGCAAACACTAAGCATAATATCTGGCCTAGATGCACATAGGTAAAGTAAAGGAACCAATCATGGGCGGTATACCTTTTGATCGAACTCTTTACCATTGTCGTCGGGACCCAAGTGGTGTTTAGGCTGGCATTGGCGTCGTGTATCCTTTGCACTCTTGCATTCCAAACTTCTTGAGACAATCTTGGAGGTATTTTTCTTGAGATATAAAGATGCCATTCTTTTCTTGTGAATTTGAAGACCAAGGAAGAACTTGAGCTCTCCCATCATGGACATCGATATTGTTCTTGCATCATGTATCCAAACTCATCACTATACTTACGGTTGGTGCGGCGAAGATAATGTCATCCACATATATTTGGCATACAAACAGTTCACCATCATATGTCTTCGTGAAGAGTGTGGGATCAAGGGATCGAGGTTTGAAGCCTTTGCTCTTGAAGTCTTTGATCGTATCATACCGGTAGCGAGGAGCTTGTTTGAGGCCATCTGATTGCTTTATTTAGCTTGTACACCATATCGGGATGTTTTGGATCTTCAAAGCCGGTGGTTGGCGACATATACTTCTTCTTCAATCTTGCCGTTGAAATGCACTCTTCACATCCATTTGATATAGCAAGATGTTGTGGTGGTTAGCATAGGCTAGTAGTATCACGAATAGCTTCAAGCCTAGCTACGAGGAGCAAATGTTTCATCGAAGTCAATTCCTTCAACTTGAGTATATCCTTGAGCCACAAGCCGTGCTTTGTTTCGACGACTTGACCATGCTCATCTTGCTTGTTTCGATATATCCATTTGGTGCCAATAATGTTATGCTTGCGAGGTTAGGGCGCTTGACAAGTTCCCAAACATTGTTTAGCTTGGCTGTTGAAGTTCTTCTTGCATAGCTTGTATCCATTACGGTTCCATAAAGGCTTCACCAACTTTCTTGGGTTACGATATTGACACAAAGAAAAGTGCCACAGAAATTTGCTAGCTGTGTTGCTCTTGGCGAGTAAGCGGACCAGTGCATTGATGCTATCGATTATCTTCTCAATCTGTACTTCATTTGCAACCCGAGGATGAACTAGGCGAAGACTTTGCTCATCTTGATCATTGTCATCATTGGGAGGATTGTCTTGGTGAGCATTGTCTTGAGTTGGTTAGGTGCGAAATGATAAGTTCCTCTTGGGCTGTGCTTGAAGGCATGATTTCACGGTTCCCATTAGCTTGATAGATTATTTGGGTGTAGCTTCATCTAGTGTACTTGGAAGAACTCTCTTTGTGAACCATTGGTTTCATCAAATCGCACATCCACAGTTTGACGATTTTGTAGAGATACAGGTTGAAGACTACTGTAGGAGTGCGAGTCCTTTCGTGTAGAGCATGAAGCCTTCGTGAGCTTTGGGTTCAAATTTTGACTTGTGATGGGGATCCTTGATCCGACACTTAGCCCAAATACTCTGAAGTAGGCGACATTTGGCTTCTTGCGATAAGGAGCTCATAGGATGTTTTGTTGAAGCTTATGGATATAAACACGGTTGATGGCGTGACAAGCTGTATCAATAGCTTGGGCGAACTTTCTTGGTGTCTTGTACTCGTCGAGCATTGTTGAGCCATCTCAATGAGGTTACTGTTCTTGCGCTCCACGATGCCATTTCTTTGAGGTGTGTATGGGCAGAGAACTCATGAGTGATTCCATGGTATCGAGATAAAGATCAAGTCCGGTGTTCTTGAATTGAGTGCGTTATCACCGATATGCTTGATCTTGATGCCATAATTGTTCATTGCTCGATTGGCGAAGCGTCTGAAGACATCTTGCACTTGAGTCTTGTAGAAATTATGTGCACCCATGTGTATCTTGAGTAGTCATCAACAATGGCGAAGCCATAGAGACAAGCAGTTGTTGTGAGTGTAGAGTAATGAGTAGGGCCAAACAAATCCATGTGTAGCAGCTCGAAGGGTTGAGATGTCGTCATGATTGTCTTGAGGTGCTTTGCCTAGTCATCTTTCGACTTCACGGGCACCACACAAATGATCCTTCTTGAACTTGACACCTTTGATGCCTATGACATGCTTCTTCTTGGCGAGTGTGTGTAAGTTCCTCTTGCCGACATGCCCTGACCTCCGATGCGAGCCCGACATTCTAAAGCTTTGCAAGAAGACATACGGAAAGCTGTGGACCTGCTGAGAAATCTACCATGTATAGATCATCTTTCCTATACCCTTCAAAGACTAGAGACTTGTCGATTCCATTAGTACAAAGCAGCGATATTTTCGAATATCACAATCATGTTCAAGTCACAAAGCATTGAGGCAGACATCAAGTTGAAACCAAAGGGATTCAACAAGCATCACTTATCCATGTGTTGATCCTTTGAGATTGCAACTCTACCTAGACCCAATACCTTGCTTTTACGGTGTCGACAAATGTGATGTGACTCTTGTCTTATGGGCGTAAGTTGAGTCCATGAGAAGACTTGATCACCGATCATATGATTAGTGCATCCTTGTCCATAATCCATTACGAAGCATGAGGTGTCATACCCTCTGATATAGTTAGGGGATAGGCTTCACCAAGAGCATTGTGAAGCATAAACATTTAATGAGCAAGTGGATTATTGAAGCTTAAATCAAGATTAGGACTGATAGGATGAATGGCAAGCGATTAGGAACAAAATACATAGTGAGACCATTTGGGCATTTGATCTTGTGCCCTACAAGATGTTTTAGGTCCCTGACAATAGCATCGAGATGCCTTTGATTTTGGTGGAGACCCTTTCTGCAAAAGAGTTAATTCTTCTTAACCACCCACATCTTGAGGGTGGCTTAGAAACAATGAGTCTAAGTGCAGCATCTGAGAATTCGGCTTTGGAGCCCTAAAATAGCCTTGCGGAGATGAATGATACTCATATGAATAAGCGAGAAAAGTTCTTAGTTCTATGAACATAGCGGTTTGAAGACACGCTCATATTCATAAATTTGAGTCGGTTTCCTGCAAAACATTGGCGTTAGGGTGACTCGGTGAGTCCTCATGCTGTATGAAGCCTTTGGACCATATGGCGCCTTAGGTCAGGGTTTGTCTTCTTCCGGTGGTGTCATGATGACATTCTTGGAAGATTCTCAAGACAGCTTTGGGAACCGGATCTTCTTCATAGGCGGTCCATTCCTGCGATTAGTACCAATATACAGCAAACACTTCACCATTACGATTCTTGAACAGCTTATAGTTTGCATCAAAGTTCATCAATGATAATAGGGTTAGCACGGTAAAGCCGGATAAGGTGGATGGATCCAATGAAGGTCCCTTTGCGACAACCCATGTGGTTTTGGGATCTTTCTCGGGCTTCGAGTGGGAACCATCAACATTCATTTTCCTCTCAGACCCAACACCCTCTTTCCTAGGGTTTGGTTGAGAATCTGCTTTTGAG
Organism: Aegilops longissima; assembly: GCA_021605205.1. Taxonomy (NCBI): domain Eukaryota; kingdom Viridiplantae; phylum Streptophyta; class Magnoliopsida; order Poales; family Poaceae; genus Aegilops; species Aegilops longissima. Next base: position 42,784 of record JAHIAM010002658.1, read on the forward strand.
GACATCATAAAGTGTCGATGCCCTTCGAGACTTTTATACATCCTGTTTCAAGCAATGTCTTCAACCTAGCATTTTCATCGACAATAGCGGTGGTATCCTCCATGAGAGGGTTAGTTACCACATTAGTAGTTGAAGACAATGCAGCGATGCAGCGATTGAACATTCAACAGCAGAGGTAGCGATATCACGCTCAAGACATTTTAGACATGGTGGTTCAAATCCATCTGGCAGAACTGATCATTGGTTGAAGTGACTCATTCTCTTTTGAAGATCTTCATGAGCGCTCTCAATTTCTCAAGCTCTTGCTTCCTTTGAAGATAATCATAGGAGAGCTTTTCATGAGTAGTTGAGGCGTTTCATGGCGACTTTCAAGTTCTTGGTACTTAGCATGAAGATTTTAATGTCTTCAACTAAGAATTTGTGAGCGTGTCATTTCCGCATCAACAGGTCATCGCTTTTGTCTAACAGTTTTTGAGTATGTTCCATAGCTCTTTGTTGTTGGTTGCAATTTTAGCAAGTGTTTTGTAGCTGGGTTTGGATTCACAATCAGATTCATCTTCACTTGATGTTTGAAAGTAAGCATCACGTGATTTTACCTTGGCACCGCGTGCCATGAAGCGATAGGTGGGAGCAGAGGTCGTCCTTGTCATCGGCTTGACGTTGGTGTAGAAGTCATTGTCTTGATGTTGAAGATGGACTTGGCAACATAGGTGTGGCTAAAGCCGGACTTACAGCGCCGGTCGGACTCCTCTTGGACTCCACCTCCACCTCCTCGAAGCAGACTCCTCCTCTGAATCCATTTCCTTGCCAACAAAGGCACGAGCCTTGCGGATGAGCTCTTCTTATGTGATGAAGACTTAGATGAGGACTTGGAAGAAGACTTTGAAGATTTCTTCTTCTTCTTGTCATCGAATCATATTCCTTGCTCTTCTTCTTCTTCTTCTCATTGTCCCTTGTGGACACTCGGAGATATAGTGTCAGTTTTCTTGCACTTGTGACAGGTTCTCTTCTTGTAGTCTTGGTGGAAGCTTCATCATTTCTTGAGCTGGATCGTGAAGACTTTTCGGCGCCTTTCTTCCTAGTGAACTTGGAACTTCTTCACAAGCATAGCAAGTTCCTTTCCAATGTCTTGGGATCATCGGAACCATGATCAGATTCTTCTTGGATGAAACAACTTTTGCCTTCAAAGCGAGGTTGGCCATAGTTGGGACCATAGATATCTCTTTTCTCGAGAAGCTGGAACTCATGTGTGTTGAGCCTCTCAAGTATATCAGACGGATCGAGTGTCTTGAAGTCGGGGCGTTCTTGTATCATGAGGGCAAGGGTGTCAAAAGAGCTGTCAAGTGATCTCGGTAGTGTCTTGGCGATTTCATGCTTGGTGATCTCGGTGGCGCCGAGAGCATGAAGCTCATTTGTGATGTCGGTGAGGCGATCAAACGTGGCTGGACATTTTCATTGTCGTTTCTCTTGAAGCGGTTGAAGAGATTGCGAAGAACACGATCCTTTGATCTCTACGGGTTGAGGCATGCCGTTGACCTTGGATAGCGATCCCAGACTAACCGGCGTTTCGAGCACTCACATGGCCATCTTGTCCTTTGGTGAGATGACCACAAATGATGTTCTTTGCGGTGGAGTCGATTGAATGAACTTCTTGACATCGGCGAGGTGACACCTTCACGGTTGGGAGCGCCGTTCTTGACGACATACGGAGTCGACATCAATGGCTTCAAGATGCATGCGCATCTTATTCTTCGATAAGGATAGTCGGTTCCATCGAACACGGGGCAAGCAGCGAGACTTTGATTATCCTGCGATCGACATAGCTAAAACTCCGGTGGTAAAACCGAATCACACGAGAACAAGGGTACCTTGCTCGATACCAATTGAAAGTGCTAGTTATCGATTAGAGGGGGTGAATAGGCGATTTTTAGGAAGTCTTCAAAACACGGATGTTTGAAGACAAACAATAGAAATGACCTAATTGATATGCAGCGGAAGATAAACTACAACAAGCAAACCATAGTCTAGTATGCAATAGCATTGAAAGTACAAGACTAATAGCAGCTTAGTAGAAGGATCGAGGATGGAAGATAGTGAGAAGCCAATCAACAAAAGTAGTCAAGCAATGAAGTCAAGCAGGTATGACATATAGGCAATGACTTGGCGAAGACAAACTCTAAGTAAAGGAGGAAGGATAGAACCAGTCACTTGTTGAAGACCACGAGATTTGTTGGACCAGTTCGATTCTTTGTGACAAGCTGTACATCTGAGTTAGGGAGGCTGAGATTCAACTCGAGAAGACGCGTCTTCACCTTATTCCCCTTGAGCTAAGGACACACGGTCCTCGCCCAATCACTTTGGCAAGTCTTCAAGGTAGACTTCCGAACCTTCCTGAGCTGCGTTCACGGCAATCCACAATGACTCTTGGATGCTCGAGCGTGGCGCCTAACTGGTGAAGGATTCACAGTCCTCAAGTGTAATAAGTCTTGAGTCACACAGAGACGAGAAAGACTTGATGATGCCTAACACTCTTTGGCTCTGGGTGTTTGGGCTTTGTCCTCATAAGATTTCTCTCTCTCAAAGACTTGAGGTGGGTTGCTCTCAAGCGACAAAAGCCGTGCACTAACTCTGAGCAGCCACCAATTTATGGTGTAGGGGTGGGCTATTTATAGCCACTAGGCAACCGACCTGATATGTCGAAATGACCACAGGTCACTAAGGCCGACACGTGTTCAGCGGTCAGATTTCAAACACACACAGCAACTTTACTTGGGCTACAAGCAAAGCTGACTCATCCACTCTGGATAAGTTTTGCTCTCATTGTCTTCGCTCGAAGACATAGGATTTAGGTTGAGCATCACTTGATCATTACGACTATGATCACTTGGACCCCCTTAACGATGCGGTGGTTCCTATGACTCAACAAAGGAGAAAGGAAACAACGAAGCGACCACGATCTTGGCGCTCCATAGTCTTCATTCAATGTCTTCTCATGTCATAGTCTTCAATGTGAATATCTTCACATACCACCATTATCGTCAATGTCTTCATACATCGTGCGGCGGTCTTGTTGTAGAGTTACTCGGTAGCAGCGGTGTCCGGGCGTTTAGTGGCGGACTCGAGTCTTGTGAGAGCTGCTTTGCACCTCCGCCGCGAGAACGCCGTATGCTCCTCCGTTCGGGAAGGCGTTCGGTGTTTCCATTGGCCGTGATTACTCCTCGAGGGCTGGCATCTTGAGCTTGAGGTATGCTTAGTGCGGCACCACATTGAATTTTACCGTCACGGTTCGTCCGGCGGTGTGTGATAACCGCTGCGGAGCAGGACTATGTCGAAGATTAACTCTTAAGCCGGAAGTTATCGGGGATCGAAGACCACTTGAGTTTAAGCGAGCCTATACAATTGGCCTCTACACGGTATGGCGCCTTTAAAGGTCGTCTTTGTGGGTTTAATCCTTGAGGGTCTATGCCCATTTTGCTGCTGTATCTGATAAAGCGGTTCAGGCTGCTACCGCCATCCATCGAGGACTCTAGTGAGGTGAAATCCGTCAATAATTGGGTCAGAACCAATGCAGCAAAACCGTCGTGGCGGATGCTGAGTGGGGTGGTCCCTTGATCGAAGGTGATCGAGCAGGAAAACCATGGGTTGAACTTGAGGCGTGGCTCCATCGCATATCGTCCCTTAAGCGCGCTTCCGCTCCCTTTGGGTATATGGGTTGCGTATATCATGTTCACCGTCCGCACTTGTGAGAAACCCTACATCCTCTATTGTTCGGTGGCGGGGCTCTTCCTCGTCATCGCTATACAGCCTTGTCATTCAGTTCGACACTTAGCTTGCCTACTTGCTTGAACACCCAACAATCCCTGTTGGTGTGATTGGCTGGTTTTGGGGTGCCATGTATCGCTGGCGATCAGTATTCGGTCCAAGTTGGGCGAACCTTTGGGTATTTCTTTTGAATGGCTTCTTCGATGACGGGTTTAGAGCCTCTGAATCCAGCATTGGCTGCCGTATCTTCAACATTATCGCCGTTAATGCGGCGCTTGTTCTTGTTACCAGCGACCTGCCATTACTATCCTTGGTATCCGAACTACCATGGTGTTTGGCCAAGTTGTTGCTTGAGCTAGCCACTGTCCTCTCAGCATAAGCGGGTCATGAGTGTTGTGAGGGCTGCCATGGATTTGGCTTTTCTGTCCTAGGTGCGGGCAAGCCACTCGTCGCGGATGTTATGTTTGAAGGCTGCAAGGGCCTCTGCATCCGGACGATCAGCGATTTGATTTTTCTTGGTTAGGAACCGTGTCAAGAATTGTCGGCGATTCTTGGCTGCTGAATTATATGGCTAAGGTCATCGGTGTCGGTGGTCAGCACATATGTGCCTGGAAGTTATCAAGGAATGCGGCTTCGGGTCTTCCCAACAACCAATTGATTCTGGCGGCAAGCTGTTAAGCCAATGCCGAGCTGGTCCTTTAAGCTTGAGTGGGAGGTATTTGATGGCGTGTAGATCATCACCTTGGGCCATGTGGATATGGAGGAGGTAGTCCTCGATCCAAACCGCAGGATCTGTTGTGCCATCGTATGATTCGATGTTCTGGGTTTAAAACCCTCGAGTTTGATGATCCATTACTTCATCATGGAGCATAGTGGGTGTCTTGGCGCCTACTGTATTGGGCTATATCACGGCGTAGCTCATATGAGCTTTGTCTCTTGTGTTCGGCCCGGCTGGGTTTGCTTTATCCGGCGTGTTGTAATCATCCAGTCGTTGAGGCGCCCGCGATCCGTGGATCGATCTTGTATGTTTGCTTTATCCTCAATATCTCTACTTAAGTCGCGCGTTTTCCGTGCCTTGGTACTTTGAGCAGCGTCGAGTGCGGCTTGAGCGGAGGTCTAGAGGCCTCTCTGTCGCGGCCGCAGGGGTGGCAGTCTGCCATGTCGTGCCTTGGTGACTTGGGTGCTTCCTCCTCGATCGAGGCAGCGGCCTGCGTTTGGGGTAGCTTTTGGAGGCGTTGAGTTCATACTCTTGGCTGCAGGACTTGATCCATCTGTCGACTAGCGAGGTCTTAGTCGGCTCTAAGCTGCTCTGCTTTCTTGAGGCTGCTTGCCGTGGCCATAAGCCTGCGTTTGAAAGCGCTCCTATTGGCGGGATCCTCGGGCACGACAAATTAAGTCGTCGTCGAGGCTTGCCTCATCTTACGAGGGGCGCATAGTTATCGGCCTCTACCTCTCTTTACTGCCGCCTTGTCATGCGGACTTCCTTCTCCCTCCTCTGCGCTGAGTCTGCTTTGGAGGGTTGTCTTCGATTTCTTGTCCAGGTGTTATTATCTCCCATGCGGAATCACCGTTTTTCTTTGTGGCGGGATTTAAGCGGCGCTTGGCGTCGGCGCTTGGGCTGTTTCTTGGAGGGTCATCCTCCATTGTTCCATCGTCGTTCCCATCTTTTGGGATGTCCACCATGTATATGTCGTATGTGAGGTGGCCTTCGATTGCCACTATGGTGCGCTGGGTCTTGGTCGTCTCGGCATCGTCGTCCATACCGTCGATGTCTTGAGTCAAAGTCGAGCATGTTGGTTAAATCATCGGCGGTGGCTACAAAGTGGGTGGTGGGTGGGCATTGAATTTCTTCGTCGTCCGCATCCCAACCTTCTTGACCGTAGTCGGCCGGGGCTCTCCGGATAAAGAGAGACTTTAGTGAATTCAGGATGTCGCCAAAGGCGAGTCTGAAAGATGTCATGCGATGAACTCCATGCCGGCACCCAATCGGATTCGATTGGCGAGAGCCTGGAGGTTGGTCAGGAGAGGAGTTCGCCACCTTGAGTCACGGTCTTCACAAAGGACAGGGATGGTGTTCGGCTCAATCGTCGTAGAGATTTCAGCCAGCGGTGGTGTCAACCAACCATCCTCGATCAGCGAGATTAGCTCGAATCAATGGTCGCGGCGGACACTAGTGCGGCCTCAAGACCTTTGTTGGTGGCGAGTTAGATCATGCCCATCGAGATAGTCGGCGGCGCTTATCTGCGGCTCGAATCCGTCGAAGATCAAGTCTCTGCGGATGTCGGACGTGTAGTTTAAACTTCAAATCTGACGATGGCGGGGCATAGCTTTCAATCTGCTCCGGATGGCCTAGCGAATTGGCCCATGATGCAAAGCCGCCGAATCTGAAGATCTGTCCGGGAGGAAAGTCTCACCTGGACTGCGTCGTTCTTGATGATTGAAGGAGCCATCGGGCCTATAGGTGGCGACAGAGGAACTCTCAATGAAAGCACCAATGTCGGTGTCAAAACCGGCGGATCTCGGGTAGGGGTCCCGAGCTGTGCGTCTAGGCGGATGGTAACGGAGACAAGGGACACGATGTTTTACCCAGGTTGGGCCCTCTCGATGGAGGTAATACCCTACTCTGCTTGATTAATATTGATGAAATGGGTAGTACAGAGTAGATCTACCACGAGATCGGAGAGGCTAAACCTAGAAGCTAGCCTATGGTATGATTGTTGTTAGTCCTCTGGACTAAAACCCTCGAGGTTTATATAGACACGGATAGGTTAGGGTTACATAAAATCGGTTACAATGGTAGGAGATCTACATATCCGTATCGCCAAGCTTGCCTTCACGCCAAGGAAAGTCCCATCCGGACACGGGGCCGAAGTCTTCAATCTTGTATCTTCATAGTCGAGTCCGGCCAGCGGTGATAGTTGACTATCCGGGCACCCCTAATCCGGGACTCCTCGGTAGCCCCGAACCAGGCTTCAATGGCGATGAGTCCGTAGCGTAGTTGGTCTTGACATTGCGGCGGGTTCTTCTCAAATTCCATATACTTGGCGAATAGTGTAAAACACGATAAATCTGGCGCTCCTTGGCTTCTCGCCCAATAATGGCCATCTTCCGTGTTTGAATGAATCATAAAGCCAGGGTATTTTACACTTATCCCCTAGCAGCGCAAATGAGCTGTCTATAAAAGGCGAGGATCTAGATATGAGTTACACCATCCTCCCTCTGCAAGCCTTCATCGGGCGCCTTGAAAAAACCCATTCCATCATGGACGGTCGTGCGGCTCCTCCTCTCGCTCCCAACCCTCGGCCGGGAGGTGGGAGAGATGCTCGATCCCATAGCGAGCTAGTTATACTCCAAACCAAGGGATTTCTTCCACGGCCTTCATGGTTCGGTTCGAGCTGGACTTGCCACCTACAAAGGCGGAAGAAAGCGAAAGTGTCCCGATCCCTCTAAAGGAGGCGGGTGTGCTTTATCTCTTATCTAGTAGAGGACTCGGATTTCAATCCATCCATTTCTCCGGGGCTCTTGGAGTTCTCGACCTCGATTGCACCACCTTCGCTTTGCCTCCATTTTGCATATCGCGGGCTTCGTGGCCCTTTGCGAACTGTTCTTTGGCATCGAGGCTCATTTTGCGGTGTGGAAGAGATTATTCTGCCTAGTACCCGTTCTCATGAGGGTCAATATATCAAGTGGGCGGGCGAACTATGGCGCATCGCGGGACGGATATCTATCAGGAACCCCAAAAAGCGTCAAGACTAGCCTTGAATGGTTTTACATGGAGGGCGTCCTTTGCGGATCTGTTGGATCGGACTTCGGAGTTTAGCAATGCTCCTATGAAGAAGCGCCTAAGCTGGCACCCTTGAGCCCGGAGGAAAATGGCCGGGGCGTCCTTTACTTGATGAGCGAATAAGATTCTTGGCTCATGCGGATTGACCATGACGGAGTCATGGCAATCTGTATATATGAGGAGTGCAGCCGCTCAATATAGAGGCCACCCATGTGGGACTTCAGCAGGGAGGGCGATGCCACCGCCATGGCCTCAAAGGGCGGGATCGGTCACCGGCTGGTGAAGACCTTGTCGCCATGTACAAAGGGAGAGGAGGATTTTCTCGCATCAACCCTTGAGCAGGTTTTCTTGAATAATCCTCGAAGTTGGGTAAGCAAATACCTTGGTGGCTGTCGATCCATGTTCCCATGGTTAAATATCTCATTTCACGGTTTCTCATAAAGAAGCTGCGCCGGGCCGTGGAGAAGATACACCCGCCCCACAAGCCGAGGATCCGGAGCGGTCCCTCGATCCGACCTCCGAAGAGGATCCGGATATAAAGGTGGAGTTGATCGGCGGGGTGTTCCACCGACTTAGCATCGACAATGCTTTGGTTTCCATTCTGACCGATTACCGGAATACTTAAAGCCTCACGGTAATGAGACCGAGGTCCCAATACTCGATAATGACCCATCCGTGCTTATTTTTATCACCGTATACCAATGGTGTTTAGCGAGGTGCCTTGAGGCAGGAGGCCGAGCCAGCGTGCTGGCCCACAAGGGGCGTCTGTTATGAGCTAAAAAGTGCGGTCGGATCGAAACTCCGCCACAATGGTATGGCGCGTCACCATATTCAGGATTGATTCTGGAAGGTGTACTAACGCTGGTGCTCTTTTCGGGAAAAAGCTCATGGGACCAGTCCGGAGAGGTTATAATCGAACCTCCGGCCGGGCTCAAAGCCGGGTCGAAGCGGAGGCGAGCAGGCGTCGTCGGATGCTCCTCCGACAAAGGATCCCGACAGACTATCGCCACCAATTCCGAGTGGAAGTGCCATGAATCCAGGCGCCGCCGAACGGTTCTTCGTGGCGCATGTTTCTCCCAAGAGGCCTTGAATGCCTTTAATTCAGGAGATCGCACCTCCGTGCCGCTCAAGATGGTCTAGCGAGCCACGGAGCGGTATGTAAAGGACATCTGGTGAGAAATTTGTGATTATATATGCAGTAGCCCCGAGACTTAAAATAGTTAGAATAACTGATTTAAGGATCATTTGTTATCTGAGGATCTTACAAAAAGAATAGCCATTGTCCGGAGCTTGAAGAATGCAAGGCCCAACTTGAGGCCGCACTAGCGCTTCTGAGGGGGCCAGAGACCCCTCTAGTAATATATGCTTCAAAGATAAATAATTAATGAAGTGCGGCGTGTGTGTAAATCGACAATAATATTGCAGATGGCGCGGACTAGATCCGGACAAGCAACAGCTCTTGCACGGTTGAAGGCGGCGAGAATGTGCTTACAAAGGTGCGGCGGGAAAAATAACCTCAAGATGCCAACACCCAAGCTGGGTGAGGAACTAAGGATGTTCGTGCCCGGTTAGCCGACTCCGTAAAGGAGAATCGGCGGCTCGTCGCGGCATTTTCGATAAGTGCTTGAGCGAACTTTGAAAGAGTTCTGCGAGGAAGGCGACTAACATAAAACATGTATGTAGGTTTGCTCATAGGTGCGTCTGAGGAGGAGATGCCCAGTTCTTTGGGTGATCTTCTTCCCGAACTGCATCAGCTGCCGCGAGCGAGTTGGCGGTGATGAAAAGCGTCGGCCAGGCCTTGTGGCCATCTATCTCCCCTGCCCAAAGGCATTGGGGAGCTGGCGGAGCGGCTTCAAGGAACAGCTGGCGGCTTCCATTATGGAAGATATCGGCCTGCCGTCAAAGGCGCCGAGGAGGCTGGGCCATGGTAAAAGGCAGCGGTACGAAGGTGACCCAAACCACATGGCGAGTCGGACTGTGGGGCTGATGGGAAGGAGATCCTGTAAGCAATATGCGGCCAAGTAGAATTGGCATAAGTATTCAACAAGATTGTAAATTAGATAGCCTATTAGATGGCATTGAGGAGGAATACAATGAGTCGAGTTGACTATGTAATTAAATATGACATGAAAATGTCTTCTAGCGGATTGTAGATCGTTTGTCATAGCGGACCTTTTAACCCGACCTCGGGACCCAATAGTCCGGAGTGTGTCCGAATACCCTCGCGGTTATATAAGAACCGGGAGCATGCATGGAGACAAAGGCGTGGGGTCATTGTTGCTGTGTCGGACAAGTGCCCAACTAGTTATGTTATATTACATGGATAGTAAGAAACATCTTCGGGAAGAATAGTTCCGTTAAGGGTTCCTTTATTTGGGATGCATGCCCTAAAGTGCATGTCAAAACTGCTAAGAAAAGAAAATCATCACGGGGCAGATGGATAAATAGTTAAAAATCATCTTTCAGTTCACCGACCGAATATTCCCTTAAGACGCTAGCTTTCGGCTTCACCCAGTCTGAGGTACACATCCGGTGACCAGCGGTAACAATGCAGAGGTGCTCCCTTTACCACCTAGCGAACAATCGGGAAAGTAGGGGTAAGCCACAGGAGCAGAGCAACCAGCTTGGCCAAAACTTAAGTCATATCGATGCATATAATGGTGAATAAAAGGTACATGCGGAAGTTTGACACATGTGTTGGGCATGAAGCCCGTATAAATAAACACATTAAAGAAGCCCCGAATATAATGGTAGCGGACAGCGCGTCAAGTATCTTGAACAAAGCGCAAGCGAGCCTCTAAAGGCTTCAAGAAGGAGGAGGAAGGAGAAATAAAAGACAGCAAAAATAAAAAATGTGGATGGAGGAAGGAGCGAACTTGGAGTCGGCGCTTAGGCGTAGAATCTTCGTAGGCGGGCTGCGTTCCATGGGTTCGGCTCGAGTCGGTTATCCGATGAGTTTGGCAGATGGTATGCTCCGCGGTCGGGACCTGGTCGATGATGAAGGACCTTCCCATTTGGGCTTGAGTTTGTCCTTTTTCTTGTCCGTGAGGCGTAGAACTAGTTGCCAGCGTTATAAGCTTTGGCCCGTGCTTCCTGCTTTGATATCTTGAGCCTGCTATTGATAGAATGCGGAGCGAGCTTTTGCCACGTCGCGCTCCTCCTCCAATCGTCCAAACTGTCCTGCTGATCGAGCTCGGCTTCTCTTTCTTCATACATGTGCCTTGAGGTGAGTCATGAATTATGTCGCGAGGCAAGACTGCCTCTGCGCCGTACACCATAAAAATGGTGTGAATCCGGTAGTCTGATTGGCGTGGTCCGCAGCCCCAGTCTGGTCGAGCTCCTCAACCCGGTCGTGTTAGATTCCTTGAGGACCGCACTAGTGCAGGTTTAATGCCGCTCATGATTAGACCGTTTGCTCGTTCGACTTGACCGTTGGTTTGAGGTGATAGGCTGAGGCGTGTCGAGCTTGATGCCCATGTTTTTGCACCATAATTTGACCTCATCGGCCGTGAAGTTGGTGCCGTTATCGGTGATAATCTTGTGGGGCCGCCGTAGCGGTGCACTACCCTGATATGAAGTCTATCACGGTCGGATTGACCATTTAACGAGCTTGGCCTCTATCCATTTGGTGAATTTATCCACAATGACCAATAGGTATTTTTGCTTGTGGGTTCCTCCCTTAAGGGTCTAACCATGTCAAGCCCCGGACATGACGGCGGGTGATGGGTATAGTTTTGAGGCGGTGGGTGGCATGTGGCTTTAGTTAGCAAAATCTGGCAACCGGCGCATCGTTGGACTAAATCCTGTGCATCTGCCGGGCCGTCGGCCAATAAAATCTTATCGGAAGGCCTTGCCTACAAGGGCCGGGCTGCGGCGTGGTGCCCACCCAGTCCGGCATGAATTTCAGCCGGAGGTTTCGCCCTTCCTCTTGGAGATACACCTTTGAAGGACTCTTGTTGTGCTTTTCTTATAGAGCTCTCCCTCATGGACTTTATAGGCTTTAGATCGCCGTACTATGCAGCGAGCCTCATTTTGGTCTTGGGGAGTTCTGCCTAGTTAGGTAGGCTAGGAATGGTTCCGTCCGCAGGCGATAACCGCCATTATTTTGTGGGCGGAGGTGTTATCTCGGTGGCGAGCCACCGATTGTGTCAGTGTTGGCGTCAGGCGGTGCGGTTGGGTCGGATTGTTTTTCGGACTCCTTCCCATAAATGCGGATGGCTTGAACAGCCGTTCAAGAAAGATGTTAGGCGGGGCGGCATCGCGTTTTGCGCCGATCGTGCCAATATGTCCGTCGCTGGTTGTTATCCGGGCTATATGATGAAATTGAGCCCTTGAACCGTGCTTACATTTTAGGACCGCATTGCGATGCTGCTGCCATTCGAATCTTTGGCATCAAAGTCTCCGTTTATTTGAGATATCGCGAGTTGAGTCCGCGCACCTCTAGGCGTTTAATGCCCATGGGCGCCATCCGGAGGCGTGCGAAGGGCCTCCTATTGACTGCGTTGTTGGAGTCCGTATACATTATCTGAAGGGCGTATTGGACTGTGTCCCGGTTGGGGGCGTCGGGGACGCCTTGCCCAGCTGGCCAACATTTGGTCGTCAAAGTGCATGATCAATTGGAGTTCGCCGTACTCTTTAGGGAGTTGACGGTCCATTCGACCCGCGAAGTCGGCCAAAACCTGCGACTTAATAGCTCGTCGTGGCTTATAGGTTATGTCGAATGGAAGGAGCTCTATGTCCCATTTAGCAATCCGGCCCGTCGCGTCGCGGTTGTTTATAATGTCGTTAAGAGGTATACGAGGCTACCGTTATCAAACACTCTTGAAAGTAGTGTCGCAGCCGGGATGCCATGAACACGCGTATGCTATCTTTTGATAATGTGGGTGCGGGACTTGCATGGAGTTAGGACGGTGGACACATAGTAAACGGTTTTGAAGAGGAACGGTGTCGTCCGTTCTCGTTCGACGGCGAGCACCCGCGACAACTTGATGTGTTGCGGCGATATATAATAGCATTGGTTCGCCCATGTTGGTATGACCAGAACCAGATTGTTGCCAATATGGCTTTTATTTCTTGAGTCCGGCCGTGGCGGCATCAAATCCCTCGAAGTGTTGGTCTTGCCGGAGGAGGCGGTAAAGTGCGCCTTTTCTCCCAAGCGGAAATAAAGCGTCTTAGAGCCACTATGCATCGATCAATTTTGTATTTGTTTGAGGTCTTTTGGAATATCAATTGTGCGAGCTCGGATCTTGGCTGGGTTTGCTTCAATTCCTCTACGGACACAATGAAGCCCAAGAGCTTTCAAATTTGGAGCGCCGAACACATTTTCGGATTGAGCTTGATGTCATATTTTGAAGATTGTCGAATGTGAGCCTCAAGTCGTCTACTAGAGTTTCGACATGCTTGGATTTGGCGACCACGTCATCTACATATGCTTCCTTTGTTTTGCCGATCTGGTTTGCGGACATATACGAATCATGCGTTGATATATTGCTTGGCGTTTTTGAGCTGAAGGGCATTGTGTTGAAGCAGAATGGGCGTATGGAGTGATGAATGCTGTTGCAGCTTGGTGCAGTTCCGCCATCTTGATTTGGTGGTAGCGAGATGCTGCGTCGAGGAAGCACAATGCGTCGTGTCTGCTGTAGTGTCGATAATTTGATAAATTCGAGGAGGAAGGGATCCTTTGGGCAAGCCTTATTAAGGTCTTTGAAATCAACACATCTGGCGCGAGATTTATCCTTCTTTGGTACCATCACCAGGTTTGCTAGCCGGTCCGGATGTTTTATATCTACGATGAATCCGGCTTCCAAAAGTTTAGCTAGCTCCTCTCCCATGCTTTGTCTCTTGGGTTGGAAAAGCGCCGAAGAGCTGTTTGGTAGCTTGAATCCTTTTAGGATATTTATCTTTGTGCTTTCGGCCAGCCGGCGTGGGATTCTGGCATGTCTGAAGGGTGCGAGCAAAAATGTCGATTTTCTCGTAGAAATTCTCGTAGTCTGGCGTCTACATCGGGGTTTAATTGTGCCCCAATGGAGCCGTCTTTGTAAGGTCCGTTGGGTGGACTTGGAATTTGACTATTTCATCCGCTGGTTTAAAGAGGTGGACTTGGATCTTTTATCAAGTATCACATCGTCCCTGTTCATCGTGGGCGCATCATGATGAGTTCCTCGACCGCTAGGGCTTCGGATAGTGCCTCGAGGGCTAGTGCGGCTGTCTTGTTTTCGTGTGAGTGCTATGTTGGATCACTAGCGAGTGTGATGATTCCGTTAGGTCGGGCATTTAAGCTTCATGTACCCATAATGGGGTATAGCTTGAAAAATTGTGAATGCCTCTCGCCCCAATAAAGCATGATATCCGCTGCTGAGCAGGGCCACTTGAAATGTGACCTCCTCGGACTGTAATTGTCCGGTGAGCGAACACTCGCCCGGTGTGATTTTTCTGTGCAACATGCTTCCCGGCTAGGGATTATTCCTCTAAAGGTTGTCTGCTTCGCTCAATGCGGCTCGATCTATTTCCATTTTTGGAGGGTTTCCTCGTAGATGAGGTTCAGTCGCTGCCGCCATCCATGAGTACCATAGTAAAAAATGGCAAATCCACTATTGGAATGAGAACCAATGCAGGTGGTGCTCTGGCTGTTGAATTTGGGTTAAATCCTTTGGCATTAAAGGTAATAGCCGTGTCCTCCATGGATTTATTGTTGCTACTTGGTAGACTTGACAAGGTTGCGGGTGTTCGTTTCGCATATTATTTGATCTGAAAGTCTCGAAGGCTGTAAATACCGTCCTGGGGTTGTTGGGATGGGATTCTGAGGCTAGAAGCTCTTCGCCACTTTTGGCCACCTGCCGTAGTATCCAACATGCTCGAAGGCTATGAGTTGGAGTGGCGCCCCCTGTGCTATGAATTTTGCAGGGTCCGTTTAGCCAACCCTCGATGCGGTTTCGTACCCTTTAAGGGGTTTTGGTTTTTGGTGTTTAACCCGGTGCTTGGTGATGATGCACCCTTTTACTTGAACTAGGGATGTATTGGGGCGGATTATCCCAAAATTTACTTTCGGTTTTCGAGCACTCTCCATTACCTGAGTACTTTTGTCTTTGTGGTCACCAAATCATCAAAGCGTGTAATTTAGCGACGACTTATGGCGTTTAGGATTCCCTTAGCGTGCAATTATTGCAGAAAAGTGAGATTCGTCCTTCTCTCGGCGATCCTTTATCCTGTCCATAACCGGGAGAATCTGGCCCGATAATGATGTCTTGTTTCAGCGGGCTCTTGCGGTCGGGATAGATCGCTAATGTTTGGGTGGTAGGTGGAACTAGATCCGGAACCCGTCAATTTAAGACTCGGGGGCGAAGTTTCGAACTTGGAAGTTTGGATTTTGAATGCTATCAATGAATCAACCCGCGCTGACTTTAAGTTCGAGGGCTTGATCGACGTCCGTCCCTCTGCGGCAATCCGGCGCGGAGGGATCGGGAATCAGACGTAGCTAGTCCTTAAGATAGAAGAAGAATCGCCGTATTGCTCCTCTATCACAGCAACATGATGGGTAGCACAGGGAGAGTTGGTCTCTCTCGGATCGGTTTTAAGCCCGATCTGGTCGTAATCTGTGGTGACTCGGTCGCGGCGATCGATCAAGAGCTCGTTCTGAGAGGAGAGCTCGATCGGATCTAACTGCTTGGCGAGTTCGAGTTGGCGTGAAGATTGGTTTCGATGACCGAGAAGTCATCGTCGGTTGCGATGGCGAGCTGGCGGTCATAAGAAAACCACCTAGCGAAGAGTCGGCGATGGCGAGGCTCCTTTAGCGATAATGTCGTCTTTAAAGGCGGGATGAGGTATCCTTCGTGGCGGCGGCGCGGAGGAACTCTCAATGAAAGCACCAATGTCGATTGTCAAAACGGCGGATCTCGGGTAGGGGTCCCGAGCGTGTGCGTCTAGGCGGATGGTAACGAGGAGACAAGGGACACGATGTTTTACCCAGGTTGGGCCCTCTCGATGGAGGTAATACCCTACTCTGCTTGATTAATATTGATGATATGGGTAGTACAAGAGTAGATCTACCACGAGATCGAGAGGCTAAACCCTAGAAGCTAGCCTATGGTATGATTGTTGTTCGTCCTACGGACTAAAACCCTCCGGTTTATATAGCCACCGGATAGGTTAGGGTTACACAAAGTCGGTTACAATGGTAGGGGATCTACATATCCGTATCGCCAAGCTTGCCTTCCACGCCAAGGAAGGTCCCATCCGGACATGGGACGAAGTCTTGAATCTTGTATCTTCATAGTCCAGGAGTTCGGCTATCCGGACACCCCCTAATCCGGGACTCCCTCAAGTGATGCCGATGCTGCCGACGGGAGGCTCACCGTCACCACCACCAGGATCCTCCGGCTGACCCAGGCGGGGCTCTGTTGGAAATATGCCCTAGAGGCAATAATAAATTAGTTATTATTATATTTCCTTGTTCATGATAATCGTTTATTATCCATGCTATAATTGTATTGATAGGAAACTCATATACATGTGTGGATACATAGACAACACCATGTCCCTAGTAAAGCCTCTAGTTGACTAGCTCGTTGATCAATAGATGGTTATGGTTTCCTGACCATGGACATTGGATGTCATTGATAATGGGATCACATCATTAGGAGAATGATGTGATGGACAAGACCCAATCCTAAGCCTAGCATAGAGATCGTGTAGTTAGTATGCTAAAGCTTTTCTAATGTCAAGTATCTTTTCCTTAGACCATGAGATTGTGCAACTCCGGATACCGTAGGAATGCTTTGGGTGTACCAAGCGTCTGGCGTGCTGGGTGACTATAAAGGTGCACTACGGTATCTCCGAAAGTGTCATTGGGTTGGCACGAATCGAGGCTGGGATTTGTCACTCCGTGTAAGCGGAGAGGTATCTCTGGGCCCACTCGGTAGGACATCATCATAATGTGCACAATGTGACCAAGGGGTTGATCACGGGATGATGTGTTACGGAGCGAGTAAAGAGACTTGCGGAAGCGAGATTGAACAAGGTATCGGGATACCGGCGATCGAATCTCGGGCAAGTACAATACCGCTAGACAAAGGGAATTGTATCGGGATCGATTGAGTCCTTGACATCGTGGTTCATCCGATGAGATCATCGTGGAACATGTAGGAGCCAACATGGGTATCAGATCCGCTGTTGGTTATTGACGGAGAAGCGTCTCGGTCATGTCTACATGTCTCCCGAACCGTAGGGTCTACACATAAGGTTCGATGGCGCTAGGGTTATAAAGGAAGTTTGTATGTGGTTACGAATGTTGTTGAGTCCGGATGAGATCCCGGACGTCACGAGGAGTTCGGAATGGTCGGAGGTAAAGATTTATATATGGAAAGTTGTTGTTGGGTTAGGAAAAAGTTGGGTTTTTTCGGTGTTATGCGAGGAAGCTTCGAGAAGGTTCGGAGGATTCGGAGGGTCGGAGGTCGAAATAGTTCCACCACGTCAATACAGTAGCATGGGCTGTGAGGGGCGCCCTAGCCTTAATGGGCGGGGCACCAGCCCCCAAGGCCCATCTTGCATGGAAAGGAAAACCCTAAAGGGGAGGCCTCCACTTGACTTGGGAGGCACTCCTCCCCCTTGGCGCCCACCTAGATGGGATCTAGGGCTGGCCGCACCCTGGGGGGGGGAAACCCTAAAGGGCGCAGCCCCTTCCCCTATATATAGTTGAGGTTTGGGGCTGCCATACACATGAGAACTTCTCCTCTTGGTGCAGCCTGCCTCTCCTCCTCCTCCTCTCCCTTGGTGCTTGGCGAAGCCTGCTGGGATGCCACGCTCCTCCACCACCACTGCGCCGTTGTGTTGCTGCTGGATGGAGTCTTCCTCAACCTCTCCCTCTCTCCTTGCTGGATCAAGGCGTGGGAGGCGTCACCGGGCTGTCGTGTGTTGAGCAGCGGAGGTGCCGTCCGTTCGGCACTAGGATCTCGGTGATTTGAATCACGGCAGTGCGACTCCATCAACCCCGTTCACATGAGCAGCTTCCGCTTAGCGATCTACAAGGGTATGTAGATGCACTCTCCTTCCCTCGTTGCTAGTTTCTCCATAGATAGATCTTGGTGACACGTGGGAAAATTTTGAATTTCTGCTCGTTCCCCAGCAGTGGCATCATGAGCTAGGTCTATTGCGTAGATTCTTTGCGAGTAGAACACAAAGTAGTTGTGGGCGTTGATGATGTTCAATATGCTTACCGTTACTAGTCCAATCTTGTTTGACGGTATTGTGGGATGAAGCGGCCGGACCGACCTTACGTACTCTTCGTGAGGCAGGTTCCACCGGTGACATGCACTTGGTGCATAAGGTGGCTAGCGGTGCAGTCTCTCCCACTTTAGTCGGAGCGGATTCGATGAAAAGGGTCCTTATGAAGGGTAAATAGCAATTGGCATATCACGTTGTGGTTTTGCGTAGGTAAGCGTTCTTGCTAGAAACCCATAGCAGCCACGTAAAACATGCAAACAACAATTAGAGGGCGTCTAACTTGTTTTTGCGGGGTATGCTATGTGATGTGATATGGCCAAGAAGAATGTGATGAATGATATGTGATGTATGAGATTGATCATGTTCTTGTAATAGGAATCACGACTTGCATGTCGATGAGTATGACAACGGCGAGAACCATAGGAGTTGTCTTTATTTATTGTATGACCTGCGTGTCATTGAACAACGCCATGTAATTACTTTACTTTATTGCTAACGGTAGCCATAGTAGTAGAAGTAATAGTTGGCGAGACAACTTCATGGAAGACGATGATGGAGATCATGATGATGGAGATCATGGTGTCATGCGGTGACGATGATGATCATGGAGCCGAAGATGGAGATCAAAGGAGCAAAATGATATTGGCCATATCATGTCACTATTTAATTGCATGTGATGTTTATTATGTTTATGCATCTTGTTTACTTAGAGCGGCGGTAGTAAATAAGATGATCCCTTACAACAATTTCAAGAAGTGTTCTCCCTAAGCGTGCACCGTTGCTAAAGTTAAATGCGCTTCTAAGCACCACGTGATGATCGGTGTGATGGATTCTTACGTTCACATACAATGGGTGTTGTGAGCCTAGCATGTATAGACATGGCCTCGGAACACTGCAATAACACTTAGGGTTAACTTGCGAGCCTAGCATGTACGGACATGGCCTCGGAACACGAGACCGAAAGGTCGAGCATGAGTCGTATAGTAGATCGATCAACATGAAGATGTTCACCGATGATGACTAGTCCGTCTCACGTGATGATCGGACACGGCCTAGTTGACTTCGGATCATGTAATCACTTAGATGACGGAGGATGTCTATCGAGTGGGAGTTCATAAGATGAACTTAATTATCTGAACATAGTCAAAAGACCTTTTGCAAATTATGTAAATGGCTCGCGTTTTAGTTCCCTTGTTTAGATATGTTCCTAGAGAAAATATAGTTGAAAGTTGTGATGGCGATTATGCGGACAGAAAAAAGCTTATGTCCTTAATGCACGCTCGGTGTGTTGAACCCCAAGCGTTATGTGGATGTTGCGAACATCGGACATACGCGTTTGATAACTACGTGATAGTTGGTTAAGCGGTTTAGAGTTGAGGCACTAAAGGCGTTTTGAAGCGTCGCGGAACATATGAAATGTTTGAGGGCTGAAATTGGGATTTCAGGCTCGTGCCCACGTCAAGAGGTATAAGACCTCCGACGATTTTCTTAGCCTGCAAACTAAGGGAGAAAAGCTCAATCGTTGAGCTTGTGCTCAGATTGTCTGAGTGCAACAATCACTTGAATCGAGTGGGAGTTGATCTTCCAAGAGATAGTGATGTTTCTCCAAAGTCATTGCCACCAAGCTGCTA
The DNA here is from genome assembly GCA_021605205.1 of Aegilops longissima. Taxonomy (NCBI): domain Eukaryota; kingdom Viridiplantae; phylum Streptophyta; class Magnoliopsida; order Poales; family Poaceae; genus Aegilops; species Aegilops longissima. The sequence continues at coordinate 62,179 of JAHIAM010002658.1, forward strand.
GAGCTTCGTGATGAACTATAACAAATCAGGGATAGATATGATGATCCTTGAGATATTCACGATGTTTGACACCGCGAAAGTAGAAATCGAGAAGGAGCATCAATTGTTGATGGTTGGTGAAACCACTAGTTTCAAGAAGGGCAAGGGCAGAAGGGACACTTCATGAAGCGGCAAATCAGTTCTGCTCCGTGAAGAAACCCAAGGTTGAACCCAAACCGAGACTAAGTGCTTACGTAATAAGGGAACAGCCTTTGGGCAGAATTACCCTAGATACTTGGTAGATAAGAAGGCTGGCAAGGTCGATAGAAGTATATTGGATATACATTATGTTAATGTGTACTTTACTAGTACTCCTAGTAGCACCGGGTATTAAGATACGGTTCGGTTGCTAAGTGTTAGTAACTTCGAAATAAAAGCTACGGAATAAGCGGAGACTAGCTAAAGGTGGTGACGATATGTGTTGGAAGTGTTTCCAAGTTTGATGTGATCAAACATCATGCGCTCCCTCTACCATCAAGATTAGTATTAAACCTGAATAATTGTCATTTGGTGTTTGCGTTGAGCATAGACATGATTGGATTATGTCTATACATGTCTGATTATTCATTTAAGGAGAATAATGGTTACTCTATTTATTTGAATAATACCTTCAATGGTCTTGCACCTAAAAGAATGGTTTATTGAATCTCGATCGTAGTGATACATTTTCATGCCAAAAGATATAAGATAGTAATGATAGTACCACTTACTTGTGGCCTTTGCCATATAAGTCATATTGGTATAAAAGCATGAAGAAGCTCCATGTTGATGGATCTTTGGACTCACTCGTTTTTGAAAAGTTTGAGACATGCGAACCATGTCTATTGGTGTATCGCATGAAGAAACTCCATGCAGATGGATCGTTTGGACTCACTTGATTTTGAATCACTTGAGATATGCAAATCATACCACATGGGCAAGATGGTGAAAAGCCTCGGTTTGATAAGATGGAACAAGATAGCAACTTGTTGGAAGTAACACATTTTGATGTAGTCCAATGAGTCTTTGAGGCATCTGATGAATATCGTTATGTTCTTACTTCACGGATGATTCGAGTAGATGTTGAGTATATTTACTTGATGAAACACAAGTCTGAATTATTGAATGGTTCAAGTAATTTCAGAGTGAAGTTTAAGATCTTCGTGACAAGAGGATAGAATGTCTATGATATGATCATAGAGATGAATATCTGAGTTCTGAGTTTTGCACCTAATTAAGACATTGTGGAAATTGTTTCACAATTAATACCGCTGGAACACCATAGTGTGATGGTGTGTCGAACATCATAGTTGCACTCTATTGGATATGGTGCGTACCATGATATCTCTTATCGAATTACCACTATCGTTCATGGGTTAGGCATTAGAGACAACCACACTCACTTAAATAGGGCACCACGTAATTCCGTTGAGATGACACCGTTTGGAGAAACCTAAGTTGTCGTTTCTTAAAAGTTTGGGGCTGCTGGCGCTTATGTGAAAAAGTTTCAGGTTGATAAGCTCGAACCCAAAGCGGATAAAATGCATCTTCATAGGACACCCAAAACAGTTGGGTATACCTCCTAATTCAGATCCGGAAGCAATAGGGATTGTTTCTTGAATCGGGTCCTTTCTCGAGGAAAAGTTTGTCTCGAAAAGTTGAGTGGGAGGATGGTGGAGACTTGATGAGGTTATTGAACCGTCACTTCAACTAGTGTGTAGCGAGGGCACGGGAAGTTGTTCTGTGGCACCTACACCAATTGAAGTAGAAGCTTATGATAGTGATCATGAAGTTTGGATCAAGTCACTACCGTACCTCGTGGGGTGACAAGGATGCGTACTACTTGAGTGGTGCATGCAATCCTGTCTTGAAGGTCATGTTGCTAGACAACAATGAACCTCGAGCTATGGAGAAGCGATGGTGGGCCCAAATTCCGACAAATGGTTAGAAGCCATGAAATCGAGATAGGATCGATATATCGAGAACAAAGCATGGACTTTGGTGGACTTGCCCGATGATCGGCAAGCCATTGAGATAAATGGATCTTTAAGAAGAAGGCGGACGTGGGCGGTAATGTCACCGTCTATGAAGCTCGACTTGTGGCGAAGAGTTTTCACAAGTTCAAGGAGTTGACTACGATGAGATTTTCTCATCCGTAGCGATGCTTAAATCCGTCGGAATCATGTTAGCATTAGCTGCATTTATGAAATCTGGCGGATGGATGTCAAAAGCGAGTTTCCTTACCGGTTTTCGTAAGGAAAGGTTGTATGTGATACAATCGAGAAAGGTTTTGTCGATCCTAAGGATGCTAAAAGGTATGCTAGCTCGGTGATCCTTCTAAGAATTGGAGTAAGCATCTCGGAGTTGGAATATGCTCTTTGATGAGATGATCAAAGATTTTGGGTTTATACAAAGTTTATGAAAACTTGTATTTCCAAAGAAGTGAGTGGGAGCACTATAAATTTCGATGAGTATATGTTGTTGACATATTGATGATCGAAATGATGTAGAATTCTGGAAAGCATATAGGGTTATTTGAAAAGTGTTTTCAATAGAAAACCTGGATTAAGCTACTTGAACATTGAGCATCAAGATCTATGAGGATAGATCAAAAGCGGCAATGGTACTTTCAAATGAGCACATACCTTGACATGATCTTGAAGGTGTTCAAGATGGATCGATCAAAGAAGGAGTTCTTGCACGAGATGTAAGGTATGAAGTTAAGACTTAAAGCTCGACCACGGCGGAGAAAAGAGAAAGGGCGAAGGTGCGTCCCTATGCTTCAGGCGTAGGCTCTATAGTATGCTATCTTGTGTACCTTACCGGAAGTGTGCCTTGCCATGAGTCGGTCAAGGGGTACAAGAATGATCCGAGGAATGGATCATTGGACAATGATCAAAATTGTCCTTGGAGTAAATAAGGACATGTTTCTCGATTATGGAGGTGATAAAGAGTTGGCGTAAAGGGTTACGTCGATGCAAGCTTTAACACCTATCCGAGTGACTTTGAGTAGCAAACCGGATCGTATAGTGGAGCAACCATTTGGAATAGCTCCAAGTGGGCGTGGAAGCAGCATTTACAATATGACCTAGAAATTTGCAAAGCACATACGGATCTGAAAGGTTCAGACCCGTTGACTAAAACCTCTCTCACAAGCAAAACATGATCAAACCTCAGAACTCATTGAGTCTTAATCACATGATGATGTGAACTAGTTTAGGACACTAGTAAACTCTTTGGATGTTGGTCACATGGCGATGTGACCTATCGTGTTAATCACATGGCGATGTGAACTAGATTATTGACTCTAGTGCAAGTGGGAGACTGTTGGAAATATGCCCTAGAGGCAATAATAAATTAGTTATTATTATATTTCCTTGTTCATGATAATCGTTTATTATCCATGCTATAATTGTATTGATAGGAAACTCATATACATGTGTGGATACATAGACAACACCATGTCCTAGTAAGCCTCTAGTTGACTAGCTCGTTGATCAATAGATGGTTACGGTTTCGACCATGGACATTGGATGTCATTGATAATGGGATCACATCATTAGGAGAATGATGTGATGGACAAGACAATCCTAAGCCTAGCACAAAGATCGTGTAGTTAGTATGCTAAAGCTTTTCTAATGTCAAGTATCTTTTCCTTAGACCATGAGATTGTGCAACTCCGGATACCGTAGGAATGCTTTGGGTGTACCAAGCGTCCTGGCGTGGCTGGGTGACTATAAAGGTGCACTACGGTATCTCGAAAGTGTCATTGGGTTGTACGAATCGAGGCTGGGATTTGTCACTCCGTGTAAGCGGAGAGGTATCTCTGGGCCCACTCGGTAGGACATCATCATAATGTGCACAATGTGACCAAGGGGTTGATCACGGGATGATGTGTTCGGACGAGTAAAGAGACTTGCGAAGCGAGATTGAACAAGGTATCGGGATACCGGCGATCGAATCTCGGGCAAGTCAATACCGCTAGACAAAGGGAATTGTATACGGGATCGATTGAGTCCTTGACATCGTGGTTCATCCGATGAGATCATCGTGGAACATGTAGGAGCCAACATGGGTATCCAGATCCGCTGTTGGTTATTGACGGGAAACGTCTCGGTCATGTCTACATGTCTCCGAACCGTAGGGTCTACACATAAGGTTCGATGGCGCTAGGGTTATAAAGGAAGTTTGTATGTGGTTGCGAATGTTGTTGAGTCCGGATGAGATCCCGGACGTCACGAGGAGTTCGGAATGGTCGGAGGTAAAGATTTATATATGGAAAGTTGTTGTTGGGTTAGGAAAAAGTTGGGTTTTTCGGTATTATGCAGGAAGCTTCGAGAAGGTTCGGAGGATTCGGAGGTCGGAGGTCGGAAATAGTTCCACCACGTCAATACAGTAGAATGGGCTGTGGGGGCGCCCTAGCCTTAATGGGCCGGGGCACCAGCCCCCAAGGCCCATCGCATGGGAAGGAAAACCCTAAAGGGAGGCCTCCACTTGACTTGGGAGGCACTCCTCCCCTTAGCCGCCCCCTAGATGGGATCTAGGGCTGGCCGCACCCTTGGGTGGGGAAACCCTAAAGGGCGCAGCCCCTTCCCCTATATATAGTTGAGGTTTGGGGCTGCCATACACATGAGAACTTCTCCTCTTGGTGCAGCCCTGCCTCTCCTCCTCCTCCTCTCCCTTGGTGCTTGGCGAAGCCTGCTGGGATGCCACGCTCCTCCACCACCACCACGCCGTTGTGTTGCTGCTGGATGGAGTCTTCCTCAACCTCTCCCTCTCTCCTTGCTGGATCAAGGCGTGGGAGGCGTCACGGGCTGTCACGTGTGTTGAGCGGAGGTGCCGTCCGTTCGGCACTAGGATCTCCGGTGATTTGAATCACGGCAGTCGACTAAATCAACCCCGTTCACATGAGCAGCTTCGCTTAGCGATCTACAAGGGTATGTAGATGCACTCTCCTTCCCTCGTTGCTAGTTTCTCCATAGATAGATCTTGGTGACACGTGGGAAAATTTTGAATTTCTGCTCGTTCCCCAACAGAGCTCACCACAGAGATGATCGAAGGCGGACTTCATTCGCTGCCGGATCGCCCCGTTGCACAACAAGGGGAGGCCAGCCTGGCTTTTCACGAACCCGGCTGACATTATGCGGCTCCGCCCTGGCCTCGACCACAACTTCACGGTGATGGGGCATGCCCACTTCTGCGGCGGCTTTTTCCGGCTTCGGCGTGGATCGCGGCGGCAAGATTGAGCGAACCGGCAAGGCGCGAGGGCTGCCGCAAAATTCGCAAAGGCCCTCAAGGGTCGTTCTTCAAGTTGCCGATGGGGTGGTCCCGTTGTGCAATAACTCACGCGGTCCGAGATCATTGCTATGAT
>JAHIAM010002659.1:0-116980 GCA_021605205.1 Aegilops longissima
GTATCCGGACGAGTCCCATGTACCTCTTCGCCCCTAGACTATATATACTCCATCCCTTCCTCTTTCTAGGGTTAGCTTAGGTTAAGCTCATGTTTGTGTGAGAGCCTTGCTCATCCACTTGGTTACTTCTCCTGAGCTCAGACCTTCAAGGAGAAGATCCCCAAGCGGATTCAAGACCCCTTCTAGGGTGGACCCCATCAAGGCCTCCTCATGGAGAAGAACGGTTACCGCTTGTACCTTTCCTTTGTTGATCTTGAATCTTGTGCCACCTTATGTGTTCGGTGATCTAGCGCCAGTGATTGATCTCTTGTTGGTTTAGTGATTTCTCTCTCTTCCTCCGTGTTTCCTCTTGTTCTTCCGCTGTTCTTCGTGATTCCTCGTGAGGATCCGCTCCAACGTGAAAGATCATCCACGAGGGTTCCGCCTACATCATCTTGGTATCATGAGCCACGTTGATCACGCTTTTGGAGCCCCTACCCTGTTTTCTAGCTTGATTTTGTTGATTTCGGCCCTAAATCGTAAAAATCCCCACCAAAAATAGCCCCAAATTTTTTTGTGATTTGTTAGTTTTGATGATGTTTTGTTGATTTTGATCCATGGATTTGCTTGGTTTCGAGTGGATCTAGCATTTCCCAAGTTTCCCCACTTCCCATCCACGAAATCTCCAATTTTGACCTTCAAATCATCAATTTCCGCCCCCAATTCGAAACTTTCCGCCCCAAACGAGATCTGGATTCGTCGGGCCGGACATCCGGGCCCCAAGCCGGGCGGAACCCTACGTGGATGATCTTTCACGTTGGAGCGGATCCTACGGGGAATCACGAAGAACACGCGGAAGAACAAGAGGGAAACACGGAGGAAACGAGAGAGAAATCACTTAACCAACAAGAGATCAATCACACAAGCGCTAGATCACCGAACACATAAGGTGGCACAAGATTCAAGATCAACAAAGGAAAGGTACAAACGGTAACCGTTCTTCTCCGTGAGGAGGCCTTGATGGGGTCCACCCTAGAAGGGGGTCTTGAATCCGCTTGGGGGATCTTCTCCGCAGAGGTCCTGAGCTCCGAGGAGAAGTAACCAAGTGGATGAGCAAGGCTCTCACACAAACATGAGCTAAACCTAAGCTAACCCTAGAAAGAGGAAGGGATGGAGTATATATAGTCTAGGGGCTAAGAGGTATATGGGCTTCGCCCTTTATCAGGCGCAGACAAAGCGGAGCCGGATGTCCGGGCGGGCCGATGTCCGGGTTTCGGGAGATGCCGGATGTCCGGGCTAGGGGGCCGGATGTCCGGGCTGGCGGGGGAGACTTCTGTAGGTTCGGGTGCGTGTCGCCGGATTTCCGGGAGTGGCTGGATGTCCGGGCTTGGGCCGGATGATAAAGGCAAAGGTGTCCCTATGTTTCGATGAGATGATAACTATCGATTTGGCAGAGACGACTTTGACGATCCGACTACAAACGTGCACGACGTTGCGCCTTAGCAATCGCTAAACCAACTCCGAGAGGTTATTGACCACGCTGGAGCACGATCAACCTGACCACGAAGGTCTATTACTGCAAGCAATCGAAGAACAAGCAAGAATATGATAAAGCAATCTGAATATTGCGAATATATATGAAGTATTGATAATGGTGGGGATCCGTAAGCGGTCTTGGTCTGGTCGTTGGACACAAACGGCACACGGTTGCAATGGCTAACTTTAACTAAACAAATCCCAAGGAAAAAGCTACTAGATGGATCTACTTATATAGGAGCAAGGGTGGCGGCCAAGGAGGTGGGAGGACGTCCCAAGGCAGCCTAAAACTAACCCTAGGTCGTACAAGGCCAATGGGCCCAAGTGGAGGTGACGTAACACCTTTGGACTTGTAGTTTGACTCGGATTCTGCTGCAAAGATCAGATTGTTTCGTCCATAACTCAACGCCCGGACGGATTTTAAGGTGATTCCAATTGGGTTGGAAAATTCAAGAAATCTATTTTCCAACAAAAAAGAATCAACCAATTTGGAGTCCGATGAAAAGTTATTGACGCTTTGAGTCGTATGTCTATGCAGTCCGAATCTGAGTCCGTAACGTGAGAGACTTGGACTCTATCTTCTCTTGGGCCAAAAGTGACGTGAGAGAACTTTTGAACAGCAGGTAAACATCTCTTTCTCCTTATCTTCATATGTGGATTGTACAAATGTCCCAAACACCTGCAATTAGACATGGCACAAAAGTTTGTGAAGTATTTTTGTCCCGATGACATAAATAAATTATTGCATAGTTTGCATTAGAAATCACCTCACAAATATACATGTATGCAATATTTTGGTCGTATCCAAGGTAATCATGTCCTCATCATCCTCCCTTCTTGAAAACAAAGCCGCCCTCGGCGCTGCTTAGTCTGAAATATGGCTAACAAAAGAGACAAGGTGTACATGTTGTATATGTATATGTCATCCATTTTTACTTCCCTTGATTTTTGCACATATGACACATGAATAGATGAGTAACTTGCATAGTTCATAAAATCTGAAGCCAAAACATTATCACAAGAAGTAGAAGGCATGAAAATATTACAACTCAGTTTGCACATATAAGTGAAGCTCTTATTCATTTCAAAAGATTGACAATGTTCATCATTAAACCATCCCAACATTGATGAATAAACCTTACTTGCATCAAGTTTACATGCTACAACATGCTTAAATAAGCAAACATGCAATAAGTCATTCCACACAGAATCATCACCAAGATTAGAGGTCATATCAAAATGATTAAACATTGATTCTTTTACATCAATAGTTAATTCAATGGGTGCACTCAAAATTGTTGGTATTTCAGTTGTTTGATCACATGACGCATTCATGATAGTATCAAGATTCTCTAAAATAGGTGATGTGCTCAAATCACCAGTTAACTCAACACATGATGCATTCAAGTTAACTAGGGATGCATCATTCTCATGTGAAGTTATATCATTAATACCTTTATCGTTACCTTGTCGCAAAGACGAGCTGATGTAGGTAATGATAGGGGCAAAGGTGTCCCGCCTTTCGATGAGATGTTGGTTTTCGCTTTGGAGGAAGTCGATTTTGACGATCCGACTCACTTAACGCGGCGAGGACGCCGCGCCTTAGCAATCGCTAAACCAACTCCGAGAGGTTATTGACCACGCCGAGCACGATCAACCCGACCACGAGGGTCTGCTTTCCGCGAGCAAACGAAGAACAAGCAAGAAACTGAGATTGCAATCTGGATATTGCGAATATAAGATGAAAGCTTTATTGATCAAGGTGGGGTTCTGTGGACGCTTTGTCCGGTCGTTGAACACAAACGGCACGGGTTGCAGCTATGGCTAACTTTAATCTAAACAAAACCCAAGGTCTAAACGGTGCCCTAAGGGCTGTATATATGGAGGAAGAGGGGAATTTCGTGGCCCTTGGTGGAGGGGTCCAAATCAACCCTATCTCTTGTTTCCCCCACATACGGACTCTAAAAATAGCCTATACTTGTGTATTTCGAAATAACAAGGGCCTGGCTCACTAATAAGGTGACGCAAGCACCTAGAATAGCCTCGGACGACATTTATGAAGTAGAATCTTGTATATTTTGTCCAAGGCTTCATGCACCCATTATGGTGGCTTCAAAGTCCTGAAATCATCACTTGTAACTTCGTTTGTTCCCTCATGCATGGCATTATCTCCATGCTTGTTCTTGCTCCAATGTCCATCCTTCTCCAAGCTAGGGCCTTCATTTGTAAGCAAAACAAATGTATCCAATTTAGGAAGCATCATATTCTCATGAACATTAGAATCATTACCAAGAAACGAAAGTACCGATAATTTAATTGGCGCATGCGAGCTCTAGTAATTGGTCCAAGATATGTAGCAAGAGGGGCTGTGGGTGTAACAATGGTATTGATGTCCTCATCATCCTCCCTTCTTGAAATGAAGTCGCCCTCGACGGAAGCTCATCTTCCTCACCCAAATAAGGCTTCAAATCTGCAATGTTATAAGTGGACTAACCCCAAAATCTGCAGCAGCTCAAGTTTATATGCATTATCATTTATTTTCTAACACCTTAAATGGACCATCAAGACGTGGTATTAGCTTTGATTTATGCAAATTAGGAAACCTATCTCACGCAAATGTAACCAAACAAGATCTCCAGTGCAAAGACAACATGTTTTCTACCCTTATCTCCAAAGAAGTTTATATTTAGCATTCATACGCTCAATGTTTTCCTTGGTTATCTCATGCATTTTTAAAATCAATTCAGCACGTTCTTTAGCATCAAAATTAACCTTCTCCGAAGATGGAAGAGGGAATAAATCAATAGGTGCACGAGGTAGGAAACCATACACAATTTCAAAAGGGCACATCTTAGTAGTAGAATGCAATGAACGACTATAAGCAAATTCAATATGAGGCAAGCATTCTTCCCACATTTTCTTATTATTCTTCAAAACAGCCCTAAGCATAGTGGACAATGTTCTATTGACTACTTCAGTTTGTCCATCAGTTTGGGGGTGACAAGTAGTACTAAAAAGCAGTTTAGTCCCCAACTTAGCCCATAGACATCTCCAAAAGTGGCTAAGAAATTTAGTATCACGATCTGAAACAATAGTATTTGGCACACCATGCAAGTTTAATAATTTCACGAAAGAACAAATCAGCAACATTAACAAAGATCATCGATTTTATGACATGGTATAAAGTGTGCCATTTTCGAGAATCTATCCACGACAACAAATATGCTATCCTCCCTTCTTTGTTCGAGGTAAACCTAAAACAAAGTCCATAGATATATCCTCCCAAGGAACACTAGGCACAGCAAAGGCATATATAAACCATGAGGATTGAGTCGTGACTTAGCTTTTTGACATGTAGTGCAGCGAGCAACAAAACGCTCAACATCCCGCCTCATCTTTGGCCAAAAGAAATGTGTAGCAATTATATCCTCCGCCTTCTTCACGCCAAAGTGTCCCATTAATCCTCCTCCATGTGCCTCCTGCAACAACAAAAGACTAACAGAGCTAGTAGGAATGCATAGCTTGTTAGCACGGAACACAAAACCATCATTAATAACGAACTTGTTCCATGTTCTTCCTTCTTACAATTCTGCATTACATCTTTAAAATCAGCATCATGCACATATTGATCTTTGATGGTCTCCAAACCAAATATTTTGAAGTCAAGTTGTGAAAGCATAGTATAGCGATTTAGACAAAGCATCAAGAATAACATTTTCTTTACCCTTCTTGTGTTTAATGACATAAGGGAAAGTCTCAATGAATTCAACCCATTTAGCATGTCTACGATTCAGTTTAGCTTGACTTTTAATATGTTTCAAAGATTCATGATCATAATGTATAACAAATTCTTTGGGCCATAAATAATGTTGCCATGTCTCTAAAGTCCTAACAAGAGCATATAATTCTTTGTCATAAGTAGAATAGTTCAGACTAGGCCCACTCAATTTTTCGTAAAAGTATGCAAAGGTTTGCCATCTTGTAATAACACACCTCCTAATCCAATTCCACTAGCATCACATTCAAGCTCAAAAGTCTTATTAAAGTCGAAGTTGGAGTAAAGGAGCATGTGTCAACTTATCTTTCAATACCATGAAGGCTTCTTCCCGTAGCGGTACCCCAAACAAAAGGCACATCCTTCTTTGTAAGCTCATTGAGAGGTGCAGCAATGGTGCTAAAGTCTCTCACAAAACGCCTATAGAAACCAGCGACTCCAAGAAAACTCCTCACTTGTGTGACCGCTTTGGGCTGCGTGCCAACTCTCAATAGCTTCAATCTTGGCTTTATCAACTTCAATTCCCTCGTGGAGTAACAACATAGCCAAGAAAAGATACTGGTCGGTGCAAAAGGTGCACTTCCCAAGGTTACCAAACAAACGCATCACGAGAGCATTAAAAACAGCACGTAAATGTTCCAAATGTTCTTCCAAAGATTTGCTATAAATCAGTATATCATCAAAATAGACTACCACAAATTGTCCAATGAAAGCACGTAAAACTTCGTTCATTAGTCTCATGAAAGTACTAGGTGCATTAGTTAACCCAAAAGGCATGACTAACCACTCATATAAACCAAACTTAGTTTTAAATGCTGTTTTCCATTCATCTCCCAATTTCATACGAATTTGATGGTATCCACTACGCAAATCAACTTTGGAGAATATTGTAGAGCCACTCAATTCATCAAGCATATCATCTAGCCTAGGAATAGGATGACGATAACGAATAGTAATATTATTAATGCCTCTACAATCAACACACATACGCCGACATACCATCCTTTTTAGGCACTAGTATAATAGGAACAGCACAAGGACTAAGAGATTCGCAGATATAACCTTTGTCGAGCAGCTCTCAGACTTGACGATAATCTCCTTCGCCTCCTCCGGATTGGTACGGTATGGTGCACGGTTGGGTAGCGATGCACCGAATTAAGTCAATTTGATGCTCAATCCTCTAATAGGTGGTAATCCCTGTGGCACGCCTTGTGGGAAGACGCCAAATAACTCCCCGCAAAATGTTAGTGACAAGTAGGGGCAAAGAGGAAGGCACGCCCTCGAATGAAAATAATGCCTCTTTGCACACAAAAGCATAGCAAACAGATTTGCTAGAATCTAGCTCATCAATATCAGATTTGGTGGCAAATAAACATGCACTTTTCAGTTTAATTTCAGAAGCAACATTAGATGGTTTATTATTAGGCTTCATTTGTTGCTCAAATTCTTTTGCCACAATCTGATTTCACTCTTATTTTTCTCCTGTTTTGCTTTATTAGCTCTATTAATATCATCTTTCAAAATGGAATCAGGAGTCATAGGAAGCAAAGTAATATTTTTATCCTTGTGAACAAGAGTATACTGATTGTTTCTACCATGGTGTACAGAATTTTTATCAAATTGCCATGGTCTACCAAGTAATAAGGAACATGCTTGCATAGGTACCACATCACAATCAACATAATCAGCATATGTAGAGATACTAAAATACACACGAACAGTACGTGTTACCTTAACCTTGCCGCTGTTGTTGAACCATTGGATGTAGTAAGGATGTGATGCAGAGCATCCCTCACTCATCCCCACGGACGGGCCGACATCTCCCTCAACACCACCGGGACCCATGACAAGAGCCCGAGCTAAGGCTATTGAAGATAAGGTGAACTCGCTCCTCTCCGAACTTCCTATTTCTACCCATGAGACATGGCTACTACCTCATTCAGAAACTCTATGTGTAATCAGGTACATGGAGGTGAGCCAAGGATCTACGACTTACGAGAGCCAAGACGGCGAGGGCCCCAAGTATGTCGAAGAGGAAGAAGAGATGTCTGCTGGTTAGTTACAGGACACGGACGTCTCGACCTTTTCCGGACGTCCGACGATCTCAGACCCGGACGTCCGACGCCTCCGGACGTCCGAACTTCATCACCCGAATCAAACTTACGGACAACCGGAGCTGACCGGACGTCCGGACTACCATCACCCGAGCTGAACTACGGACGATCGACAGTCAGTGCCCGGACGTCCGGACCTCCTCAAGCTCTCGGACGACCGTCCGCTATTGATTTAATCGACGACCTATGACAGAGAAGAATCTACGGACGTCTCAACGCTGTCCGGACAACCGACCATCCCGAACCTCCGGACGTCCGACGCCTTCCGTGACGTCCGATGTTCGATGCGGGCTGAAGCCCATGTACCCTTCGCTTTGACTTCCATTTGCACTAAGATCAGAATAGGACCCTCCCATCTCCTAGTGAGGGTTAGCAAAGGATTAGCTCATATTTGTGTGAGGGCTTTGCTCATCCACTTGGCTACTTCTCCTCGGAGATCAGGACCTCTACGGAGAAGATTCCCAAGCAGATTCAAGACCCCCGTCTAGGGTGGACCCATCAAGACCTCCTCTTGGAGAAGAACGGCTAATCGTGTATCTTTACCTTTATTGTTCTTGAATCTAGTGCCACTCTATGTGTTCATCGATCTAGCACTTGTGTGATTGATCTCTTGTCGGTTGAGTGAATTCTCTCTCGTTTTCCCCGTGTTTTCCCTCTTGTTCTTCCGCGTGTTCTTCGTGATTCACCGTAGGATCCGCTCCAACGTGAAAGATCGTCCACGTAGGGTTCCGCCCTATATCAGGATGTGGATGTGGTCTTGTGGTGAGAGAAAGCTTCTCCACCATATCCATGCTAGCCAAGTTGTTGCAGCTCCCTCCATCTATGATGACGCGAATAGAATGTTCCTTCACAACTCCCTTTGTATGGAACAAGTTATGCCTCTGATTTTGCTCAGCTTGTGTCACCTGCACACTCAAAACACCTTGAGCAACTAAACATTCATACCACAAGATCTTCAAGAGCCATGTATTGCGCCTCATGATCGTAATCATCTCCACCGTGTTCTTCATGTGTAATAAGAGCCAAAGTCTCTTCATCATAGTCACTAGCGGACTCATACCCACCATCCTCAAGAATAATCATCACACGCTGAGATTGGCATTCTTCAGAAAATGTCCTCTTCCCTTACAACGACGACAAATAATATCACTTGTGTGCCCTGCTGACGCCATGGAAGAAGAAGAGCTCTGTAGGCTCAAAGCAGTGTGCTCTTGGCGATAGTGGTGGTTGTGCCTCGCTTGTATCACGGTTGGAGGTGGCAGCGATGGAGGTGCCGCGTAGTAGAACGTGGAAGTAGATGATGCACGTGGTGTCCATGATGAAGGTCACCTGCAGAAAAGTTAGTTCAAGGCCAACGCTCGTCGAGCTCGCAAGACTTCACGCTCAGCTTTACAAGCAAGATGGAATAATCGAGTGATATTATTATAATCCTTGTAGTCTAGAATGGTCTGAATCTCTCTATCTAATCCACCCGTAAAACGCAAGCATAGCTTCATTCTCCTCAACAATACCACATCTAATCAAGCTAGTTTGTAATTCCCGATAATATTCTTCACCGAATTTTTCCTTGTCTTAAGCGCTGAAATTTTTGAAGTAATTCACCTTGATAATATGGTGGAACCCAACGAGTAAGTACGCATAGCAGTTTTCAAAGCAGCCCAAGTAGTGGAACAGGATATAATCTACAATGTTCGCACCACCAAACACATGCAAAGCTAGTGAAAGCACAAAACAGCAGCAGGAACACGCCTCTCCTCGTGATATTGTAAACATGTAAATCGTTGTTCAGTTTCTAACTCCCAAGTAAGATATATATCAGAACATATCTACCCTCAAATGGTGGAATATTCAATTTCAGTTTAGGGAGATGGTCATGATCTCGCACTCAAGGGGAGCCCTAACATTGCCATTATTTGCATGTGGACGACCTGGTGGTTGTGGTGCTGGTGGTTGCACGTAGTTCGATGTTGATCAACCTCATCCTCGTAATCTCTCACATAATCATCCTCCCCACATCGCCAGCAGGAGCCATGTAGTATCAACAGCAAAGACCAACAGCTTGACCAGTCAAGAGGGACACGGAAGCTCGGCGGAGGGCTGTTTCATGATGTGGAGGTAGTCCTTGTTGTTGTATTAGAGGTGCGTTAGGTGCCGCCGGTGGTGGTAGTGGTAGACGCGCGAGCAATTCATTAAACTTGTTATCGAGCTTTGTTTCGAACGCCTTCTCAATGCCATCTATCTTCTCCATGGCCTCTTCAAATCTATTTAGCACATCTTCCACCGCCCACTCATCATTTGTTGAAACTTATCATGTAGCGCTTTGTTTGTCATGTTCTCCCACCACCACGCCGGCTTGTGATCCTGCCATGGTTAGCAGCAATAGAAACACACAAGAATATGATTCGATGTGACTACTAGGAAGTGGTGGTGGTGGTGTGGTGGACGTCACAAACCGCAAGCAAATCTCAAATTCTTACCAGTTCTTACCCAAAGAAGAAAGGTGATCGACAATCGATGTAGTCAAAACTCTCAAAGCTTGATAGAGCGATTACTGAGGGAGAGTCAAACGCACGATGTAGATGTATGTGGAGCTGGGAAGGCTTATAATATGGTAGCAAAAAAGGGTCAAAGAATAATCAATTCAGAGATGCAAAGTGGAATAAATGTCTGAACGACGCAGATTCAGGCTGGTCCTAGGCTAGACCGTGCTAGAGACGCGAGCCTAGAACACTAACAAAATCACGGCGCTGCACGTAAACAAGGGAAAAGCACACTGGACTTTTTATTCTTTTCGCTTTTTTTTTGCGCTGCTTTTTTTTTGCGCTGCTCTTTTTTTTTTTTTTTGTAAAAATCACTATAATGGCGTAGTGATTTAATTGTTTAAAATCACTTTGAAAGGTTCATAGTCCACAATGTCCATTGGGGCTGTGGGTAACAATGGTATTGATGTCTCACGACGAGTGTCTCAAAACTCTTCCTAGGTCAAATCGATGTGATGTGATGAGGACATCAATACCATTGTTACACCCACAGCCCCTACCGCTACATATAACGGACCAATTACTAGAGCTCGCAGCCAATTAAATTATCGTGTACTTTCGCTTCTTGGTAATGATTCTAATGTTCATGAGAATATGATGCTGCTTAAATTGGATACATTTGTTTTGCTTACAAATGAAGGCCCTAGCTTGGAGAAGGATGGACATTGAGCAAGAACAAGCATGGAGATAATGCCATGCTAAGGGGAACAAGAACGGAGTTACAAGTGATGATTTCAGGACTTTGAAGCCACCATAATGGGTGCATGAAGCCTTGGACGAAATATACAAGATGCTACTTCATAAATGTCGCCCCGAGGCTATTCTAGGTGCTGCGTCACCTTATTAGTGGGCCAGGCCCATGTAATTTCGAAATACTTAAGTATAGGCTGTTTTAGAGTCCAGATGTGGGGAAACAAGAGTTAGGGTTGATTTCGACCCTCCACCAAGGGCCACGAAATTCCCTCTTCCTCCATATATACAGCCCTTAGGGCACCGCTTAGACCTTGGGTTTTGTTTAGATTAAAAGTTCGCCATAGCTGCAACTTCGCATTTCGCTTGTGTTCAACGACTGCATAAAGGCGCCACGTAACCCCACCTTGATCAATAAAGCTTTCATCTTATATTCGCAATATCCAGATTGCAATCTCAGCTTGCTTGTTCTTCGCTTGCTCGCAGGAAATGCACTCGTGGTCGTTGATCGTGTTCGCGTGGTCAATAACCCTCGAAGTTGGTTTAGCGATTGCTAAGGCGCGACGCCTCAAGACGCTCGTAGTCGGATCGCCAAGGTCGACTCCCACGTAAACGATAGCCACCATCTCATCGAAACATCGGGACACCTTTGCCTCTATCAAGTGGTATCAGATTTTCAGGTTGCTCGGTGAGATTTTACAGTTTTTCAGAGATTAGATCGAGTCTGTTCTTCATACCTAAAGTCCACGAAAAAGCCACAAAAAAAATTAGGGTTAGTTCATCATATCCGAACCAATCTGAGCCTTTGCATAATCTTTTTAGGTTTTGCTTTGTTGAATTTATGTTGCATCGTCGTGTCTAGTTGCTGGTCTTAGCGTCTAGTCTTTTAGAGTTTCGAGTTTCGGTCATAAGTTGTCACGCCGCCACCGCACCATCATCATCGCCCTGCCACCTACCATCACCGCTTCAATCCGTATCCATATACCACCACCAATCCGTGTCCATATACCACCACCGATCCATATCCATATACTACCACCGCTACCACCACCGCTGCCATATACCACCACCATATATCCACCACCAATCCGAAGTTCCTTGCATATTAGGGTTGTTTTCGAGATCCATCTAGTTTCCGATTCGTGTTTCCTTCCGGAGTAGGTTTGAAAAAAAAAAAAGAGTCCTGAAACCACCTCCGCTTAGGCCCAAAATTTTCCAAAACGCACTTGTCAAAAAATTTTCGCTATCCTATTTTAGGTGTTTCTAAGTGGATTGAGACAACGCCGTTATAGAAAGTTTTTTGACCCGCTTCAGTGTTTGGGTCCGGCAAAAAAAAAAAAATTTGGTCAAAAAATTTCGTGCCCATCCTGTCGGTTTGACCTCGGAAGAGTTTTGAGACACTCGCCATTATAGTGATTTTCGCAAAAAAAAAAAGAGCAAAAAAAAAAAAAAAGCGAAAAAAAATTCCAGAGTGTGCTTTTCCCTTGTTTACGCAGCAGCGCCGTGATTTTGTTAGTGTTCTAGGCTCGCCTCTAGCACGGTTCAGCCTAGGACCAAAGACAAGATCTGTCGTTGAGCGCTTATTCAACTTTGCATCTCTCGAATTGATTATTGCTAACCTTTTTTGCTACCATATTATAAGCCTTCCCAGCTCCACATACATCTACATCGTATGCTTGACTCTCCCCGTAATCGCTCTATCCAAGCTTTGAGAGTTTTGACTACATCGGTTGCCGATCACCGTCTTCTGGGTAAGAACTGGTAAGAATTTGAGATTTGCTTGACGGATTTGTGATCGCCCACCACACCATCACCACCACTTCCTAGTAGTCCGTCAATCATATTCTTGTGTGTTTCTATTGCTGCTAACCATGGCAGGATCACGTTTCGATTTAGACCGACCGGGAGAACATGACAAACAAAGCGCTACATGATAAGTTTCAACAAATGATGAGTGGGCAGGTGGACGATGTGCTAAATAGATTTGAAGAGGCCATGGAGAAGATAGATGGCATTGAGAAGGCGTCAAACAAAGCTCGATATCAAGTTTAATGAATTGCTCGCGCCTACCACCACCACCACCGGCTGCACCTAACGCACCTCTACTACAACAACACGGACTACCTCCACATCGCGAAACAGCCCTCCGCCGAGCTTCCCGTGTCCTCTTCACCGCCAAGCTGCTGGTGCTGCTGTTGATACTTCAGGCTCCTCTGCTGCGCGGCGGGGAGGATGATTATGTGAGAGCTTACGAGGATGAGGTTGATCAACATCGAACCACGTGCAACCACCAGCACCACAACCACCGTGTCGCCCACATGCAAATAATGGCAATGTTCGGGCTCCCCTTCAGTACGAGATCATGACCATCTCCCTAAACTGAAATTGAATATTCCACCATTTGAGGGTAGATATGTTCCTGATATATATCTTACTTGGGAATTAGAAACTGAACAACGATTTACATGTTTACAATATCCCGAGGAGAGACGTGTTCTCGCCGCTGTTTGTGCTTTCACTAGCTTTGCATGTGTTTGGTGGTCTGAACATTGTAGATTATATCCTCTTCCAGCTACTTGGGCTGCTTTGAAAACTGCTATGCGTATCGTTGGGTTCCACCATATTATCAACGTGAATTACTTCAAAATTGCAGCGCTTAAGACAAGGAAAAATTCGTAGAAGAATATTATCAGAATTACAAACCGGCTTGATTAGATGTGGTATTGTTGAGGAGAATGAAGCTATGCTTGCACGTTTTCGGGTGGATTAAATAGAGAGATTCAGACCATTCTAGACTACAAGGATTATAATAATATCACTCGATTATTCCATCTTGCTTGTAAAGCTGAACGTGAAGTGCAGGATCGATGTGCCTTGGCGCGGACTAACTTTTCTCGCAGGTCGACCTTCATCATGGACACCACGTGCATCATCTACTTCCACACGCTCTACTACACCGCACCTCCGCGGCTGCCACCTCCAACCGTGATACAAGAAAGCAGGCACAACCACCACTATCCGCCAAGAGTACACTGCTGGGCCTACACAGAGCTCTTCTTCTTCCATGGCGCCAACAGGCACACAAGTGATATTATTTGTCGTCGTTGTAAGGGAAGAGGACATTTTATGAGAGAATGCCAATCTCAGCGTGTGATGATTGCTACCGAGGATGGTGGGTATGAGTCTGCTAGTGACTATGATGAAGAGACTTTGGCTCTTATTACACATGAAGAACACGGTGGAGATGATTCGATCCCGAGACGCAATACATGGCTGTCAAGATGCCGACAGTATGAATGTTTAGTTGCTCAACGTGTTTTGAGTGTGCAGGTTACACAAGCTGAGCAAAATCAGAGGCATAACTTGTTCCATACAAAGGAGTTGTGAAGGAACGTTCTATTCAAGGCCATCATAGATGGAGGGAGCTGCAACAACTTGGCTAGCATGGATATGGTGGAGAAGCTTTCTCTCACCACAAGACCACATCCACATCCTTACTACATCCAATGGTTCAACAACAGCGGCAAGGTTAAGGTAACACGACTGTTCGTGTGCATTTTAGTATCTCTACATATGCTGATTATGTTGATTGTGATGTGGTACCTATGCAAGCATGTTCCTTATTACTTGGTAGACCATGGCAATTTGATAAAAATTTGTACACCATGGTAGAAACAATCAGATACTCTTGTTCACAAGGATAAAAATATTACTTTGCTTCCTATGACTCTGATTCCATTTTGAAAGATGATATTAATAGAGCTAATAAAGCAAAACAGGAGAAAATAAGAGTGAAAATCAGATTGTGGCAAAAGAATTTGAGCAACAAATGAAGCCTAATAATAAACCATCTAATGTTGCTTCTGAAATTAAACTGAAAAGTGCATGTTTATTTGCCACCAAATCTGATATTGATGAGCTAGATTCTAGCAAATCTGTTTGCTATGCTTTTGTGTGCAAAGAGGCATTATTTTCATTCGAGGACGTGTTTTCCTCTTTGCCCCTCGCTGTCACTAACATTTTGCAGAGTTCGCCGACGCCTTCCCACAAGACGTGCCACCGGATTACCACCTATTCGAGGGATTGAGCATCAAATTGACTTAATTCCGGTGCATCGCTACCCAACCGCGCACCATACCGCATCAATCCAGAGGAGACGAAGGAGATTATGCGTCAAGTACAGGAGCTGCTCGACAAAGGTTATATACGCGAATCTCTTAGTCCTTGTGCTGTTCCTATTATACTAGTGCCTAAAAAGGATGGTACGTCGGCGTATGTGTGTTGATTGTAGAGGCATTAATAATATTACTATTCGTTATCGCCATCCTATTCCTAGGCTAGATGATATGCTTGATGAATTGAGTGGCTCTACAATATTCTCCAAAGTTGATTTATGAGTGGATACCATCAAATTCGTATGAAATTGGGAGATGAATGGAAAACAGCATTTAAAACTAAGTTTGGATTATATGAGTGGTTAGTCATGCCTTTTGGGTTAACTAATGCACCTAGTACTTTCATGAGATTAATGAACGAAGTTTTACGTGCTTTCATTGGACGATTTGTGGTAGTTTACTTTGATGATATACTGATTTATAGCAAATCTTTGGAAGAACATTTGGAACATTTACGTGTTGTTTTTAATGCTCTACGTGATGCACGCTTGTTTGGTAACCTTGGGAAGTGCACCTTTGCACCGACCGAGTATCTTTTCTTGGCTATGTTGTTACTCCACAGGAATTGAAGTTGATAAAGCCAAGATTGAAGCTATTGAGAGTTGGCCGCAGCCCAAAACGGTCACACAAGTGAGGAGTTTTCTTGGACTCGCTGGTTTCTATAGGCGCTTTGTGAGAGACTTTAGCACCATTGCTGCACCTCTCAATGAGCTTACAAAGAAGGATGTGCCTTTTGTTTGGGGTACCGCATGGGAAGAAGCCTTCACGGTATTGAAAGATAAGTTGACACATGCTCCTTTACTCCAACTTCCCGACTTTAATAAGACTTTTGAGCTTGAATGTGATGCTAGTGGAATTGGATTAGGAGGTGTGTTATTACAAGATGGCAAACCTGTTGCATACTTTTCGAAAAATTGAGTGGGCCTAGTCTGAACTATTCTACTTATGACAAAGAATTATATGCTCTTGTTCGGACTTTAGAGACATGGCAACATTATTTATGGCCCAAAGAATTTGTTATACATTCTGATCATGAATCTTTGAAACATATTAAAAGTCAAGCTAAACTGAATCGTAGACATGCTAAATGGGTTGAATTCATTGAGACTTTCCCTTATGTCATTAAACACAAGAAGGGTAAAGAAAATGTTATTGCCGATGCTTTGTCTCGTCGCTATACTATGCTTTCACAACTTGACTTCAAAATATTTGGTTTGGAGACCATCAAAGATCAATATGTGCATGATGCTGATTTTAAAGATGTAATGCAGAATTGTAAAGAAGGAAGAACATGGAACAAGTTCGTTATTAATGATGGTTTTGTGTTCCGTGCTAACAAGCTATGCATTCCTCGCTAGCTCTGTTTCGCCTTTTGTTGTTGCAGGAGGCGATGGAGGAGGATTAATGGGACACTTTGGCGCCAAGAAGACGGAGGATATACTTGCTACACATTTCTTTTGGCCAAAGATGAGACGGATGTTGAGCGCTTTGTTGCTCGCTGCACTACATGTCAAAAAGCTAAGTCACGACTCAATCCTCATGGTTTATATATGCCTTTGCCTCGTGCCTAGTGTTCCTTGGGAGGATATATCTATGGACTTTGTTTTAGGTTTACCTCGAACAAAGAAGGAGGGATAGCATATTTGTTGTCGTGGATAGATTCTCAAAATGGCACACTTTATACCATGTCATAAAAGCGATGATGTTTGTTAATGTTGCTGATTTGTTCTTTCGTGAAATTATTCGCTTGCATGGTGTGCCAAATACTATTGTTTCAGATCGTGATACTAAATTTCTTAGCCACTTTTGGAGATGTTTATGGGCTAAGTTGGGGACTAAACTGCTTTTTAGTACTACTTGTCACCCCCAAACCGATGGACAAACTGAAGTAGTCAATAGAACATTGTCTACTATGCTTAGGGCTGTTTTGAAGAATAATAAGAAAATGTGGGAAGAATGCTTGCCTCATATTGAATTTGCTTATAATCGCTCATTGCATTCTACTACTAAGATGTGCCCTTTTGAAATTGTGTATGGCTTCCTACCGTGCACCTATTGATTTGTTGCCTCTTCCATCTTCGGAGAAGGTTAATTTTGATGCTAAAGAACGTGCTGAATTGATTTTACAAATGCATGAGATAACTAAGGAAAACATTGAGCGATGAATGCTAAATATAAACTTGCTGGAGATAAGGGTAGAAAACATGTTGTCTTTGCACTGGAGATCTTGTTTGGTTACATTTATGTAAGGATAGGTTTCTAATTTGCGCAAATCAAAGCTAATGCCACGTGCTGATGGTCCATTTAAGGTGTTAGAGAAAATAAATGATAATGCATATAAACTTGAGCTGCTCGCAGATTTTGGGGTTAGTCCCACTTTTAACATTGCAGATTTGAAGCCTTATTTGGGTGAGGAATATGAGCTCCGTCGAGGACGACTTCATTTCAAGAAGGGAGGATGATGAGGACATCAATACCATTGTTACACCCACAGCCCCTATTGCTACATATATCGGACCAATTACTAGAGCTCACAAGACGCCAATTAAATTATCGTACTTTCGCTTTCTTGGTAATGATTCTAATGTTCATGAGAATATGATGCTGCCTAAATTGGATACATTTGTTTTGCTTACAAATGAAGGCCCTAGCTTGGAGAAGGATGGACATTGAGCAAGAACAAGCATGGAGATAATGCCATGCTAAGGGGAACAAGAACGGAGTTACAAGTGATGATTTCAGGACTTTAAAGCCACCATAATGGGTGCATGAAGCCTTGGACGAAATATACAAGATGCTACTTCATAAATGTCGTCCCGAGGCTATTCTAGGTGCTGCGTCACCTTATTAGTGGGCCAGGCCCATGTAATTTCGAAATACTTAAGTATAGGCTGTTTTAGAGTCCGTATGTGTGGGAAACAAGAGTTAGGGTTGATTTCGACCCTCCACCAAGGGCCACGAAATTCCTCTTCCTCCATATATACAGCCCTTAGGGCACCGCTTAGACCTTGGGTTTTGTTTAGATTAAAAGTTCGCCATAGCTGCAACTTCGCGTGCATTTCGCTTGTGTTCAACGACTGCATAAAGGCGCCACAGTAACCCCACCTTGATCAATAAAGCTTTCATCTTATATTCGCAATATCCAGATTGCAATCTCAGTTTCTTGCTTGTTCTTCGCTTGCTCGCAGGAAACAGCCCTCGTGGTCGTTGATCGTGTTCGCGTGGTCAATAACCTCGGAAGTTGGTTTAGCGATTGCTAAGGCGCGACGCCTCAAGACGCTCAGTAGTCGGATCGCCAAGGTCGACTCCTACGTAAACGATAGCCACCATCTCATCGAAACATCGGGACACCTTTGCCTCTATCAGATGGGCACGAATTTTTTTTCGAACGCCGGACCCAAAACTGAAACGGGTCAAAAAAACTTTCTATAACGGCGACTGTCTCAATACACTTAGAAACACCTAAAAATAAGATAGGCAGAAATTTTTTCGACAAGTGCGTTTTCGGAAAATTTTGGGCCTAATCGGAGGGTGGTTTCCAGACTTTTTTTTTCCGAAACCTACTCCGGCAAGGAAACACGAATCGGAAACTAGATGGATCTCGAAAACAAACCTAATATGCAAGGAACTCGGATTGGTGGTGAATATATGGTGGTGGTATATGGCAGCGGTGGTGGTAGCGGTGGTAGTATATGGATATGGATCGGTGGTGGTATACGGACACGGATTGGTGGTGGTCTATGGATACGGATTCGGAGCGGTGGTGGTAGGTGGCAGGGGCGATGATGATGGTGCGGTGGCGGCGTGACAACTTATGACCAGAACTCGAAACTCTAAAAGACTAGACGCTAAGACCAGCAACTAGACACGACGATGCAATCGCAAATTCAACAAAGCAAAACCCTAAATAGATTATGCAAAGGCTCAGATTGGTTCGGATATGATGAACTAACCCTAATTTTTTTTGTGGCTTTTTTGTGGACTTTAGGTATGAAGAACAGACTCGATCTAATCTCATTTAAAAACTGTAAAATCTCACCGAGCAACCTGAAAATCTGATACCACTTGATAGGGGCAAAGGTGTCCCGCCTTTCGATGAGATGTTGGTTTTCGCTTTGGAGGAAGTCGATTTTGACGATCCGACTATTTAACGGCGAGGACGCCGCTACTTTAGCAATCGCTAAACCAACTCCGAGAGGTTATTGACCACGCCGAGCACGATCAACCTGACCACGAGGGTCTGTTTCCGCGAGCAAACGAAGAACAAGCAAGAAACTGAGATTGCAATCTGGATATTGCGAATATAAGATGAAAGCTTTATTGATCAAGGTGGGGTTCGTGGACGCCTTTGTCCGGTCGTTGAACACAAACGGCACGCGAAGTTGCAGCTATGGCGAACTTTTAATCTAAACAAAACCCAAGGTCTAAACGGTGCCCTAAGGGCTGTATATATGGAGGAAGAGGGGAATTTCGTGGCCCTTGGTGGAGGGGTCCAAATCAGCCCTATCTCTTGTTTCCCCACACATACGGACTCTAAAAATAGCCTATACTTGTGTATTTCGAAATTACAAGGGCCTGGCCCACTAATAAGGTGACGAGCACCTAGAATAGCCTCGGACGACATTTATGAAGTAGCATCTTGTATATTTCGTCCAAGGCTTCATGCACCCATTATGGTGGCTTCAAATTCCTGAAATCATCACTTGTAACTCCGTTCTTGTTCCCCTTGCGCATGGCATTATCTCCATGCTTGTTCTTGCTCCAATGTCCATCCTTCTCCAAGCTAGGGCCTTCATTTGTAAGCAAAACAAATGTATCCAATTTAGGAAGCATCATATTCTCATGAACATTAGAATCATTACCAAGAAACGAAAGTACCTGATAATTTAATTGGCGGCATGCGAGCTCTAGTAATTGGTCCAAGATATGTAGCAAGAGGGGCTGTGGGTGTAACAATGGTATTGATGTCCTCATCATCCTCCCCTTCTTGAAATGAAGTCGTCCTCGACGGAAGCTCATCTTCCTCACCCAAATAAGGCTTCAAATCTGCAATGTTAAAAGTGGGACTAACCCCAAAATCTGCACACGCAGGCAGGCCGGAAGTTCCGGGCTCCGGAAGTTCCGGGCAGGTTCCGGCCGGGTTCCGGGCTATCCAGAGAGTTGGCGCGCTCGAGGCGGGTCTGGACTCCGGGGGCCGGAGGTTCCGGGCAGGCCGGAAGGTCCGGGGGCCGGAAGTTCCGGGCAGAGGCCGGAAGGTCCGGGCTTTCCAGAAGCTTGTCCCTGCTTCTTCTTCCTTCTCCTCTTCCATGCTTGGCCTTGGTCCTTGGATCCTCCATGGTCGTCTCGGTTGTACCTGAGTATATGCAAGGTCCATGCATGAGGTAGTAGCCATGTCTCACATGTGAAAGGTGACGGTTCGAAGAGGAGTGAGTTCACCTTGTGTCCAATGGCGTATGGTCGAGGTCTCGTCATATGTCCTCTTGGGGCTTGAAGAGTAGTCGGAGTGTACATGGGGATGAACGTGGGAAGCTCCGCATCAACAAGTCCCAACAAGACCTACCTCACGCCAAGTCGACGCTTCATGAGCACAAAAGAAGACCGCGAGACGACCACCACCAAGACGGCGCTACGGATACATCAACCACTTTGGCATCTTCGCCAAGTGTTCTCAAGGCATCTTCGCCTTTGGACGTACATCTTCGCCTACTTCCCACGAGTACGCCTACAACGACTTCATCAAGTCCAAGGCGACTACCTACGAGCGAGGGCGACACTTCCTTCCTCGGAAGCCCCTCAAGGAAGATGGCCGAGCATGGGAAACTCCCTTCGGTCATGGAGACGAGCTACGAGGTGCCACATCATATGGGCCTCCCGCACCAAGACGGTGACAAGTTCGAGCCAGGCCCATCCCCTTCGACCACGGCGACGAGCGCGAACCTCTTCAACAACATGAAGACGGCGCCCACATTGGACTCATACTCCGAGTCAAGCTACGCAACCGCGCATGGAGACATTTGCACCAACATCTCTCCGACAACCACATATCATGATATGACCCAATTGCCATGTGATGAGAGCCACCAACCCATAAGTGAGATGAGTGACTCCACCCTATATGACATTGAGTGCATTTCCTATGAGAGGATGAGTGTGACCACCACTAGTCCCACACTTGAGAGCATACCGCACATCCTATGTGAGGTTGAACGCCATTTGAGTGACTCCACCAACCATACGAGTGAGAGCATTATATTGGGAGTGAGTGAGCCACAACACTTAGTGAGTGAGGTAGTTGAGACGGCATGTGAGGCCACTATGATTTCTAACGACTTAACCTCTACTCCTAGTGTGTTTTCTTCTTTGGTGCTAGGTCTCCTACCCGACGACAAGCCTATCCTCGACGAGTCCAGCCCTCCAATGGGAAAACCGATGGCCATGGTGGACGATGATACACCCCCCACATGGTTCCATCAAGATGAAGATGACAACGAAACGATCTTCAACACTTCACCTACAACACATGAGCGACGCTCCAACGGTAACATAGGTGATGGTGCTTCTCTTGTCCCACTAGTGGACTATCTTACCAATGATTGCTCCCATGATGTTGACCCTCCATCCAATAGCATGAATATGGCAATGGATGCTCAGTATGATTATGTTATCATGGAATTGATGGTAAGCAGTGTGCTCATTATGTATGAATATGCCATCAAGAAAGATCACAACAAATTTGCTAAGGAAATGCACAAGCTCATATATCATGGATGGCATGGGAATAGGTGCAACAAGACAATCATAATGTGTGCCAATCCATGCATAGGGTGCAAATTTGTCATGGGTGGTGTTGTACCATAGCTCGATGTCGTGGCACTCCTCAACTTGAAGGTCCGTAGGGTCCATCTCCAATGTCGGTCCTCCATCCAACATATGTATCATGTAGACAGGAAGAAGGAAACAACAATGAAAGAATGACCCATCCAATATGTGTATTTGAGGATGGCTCAAAGGGAAGGAGGTCACCTTTAGGAGATTCTCGCAAATGTTGGTGTTGCACATCATGTACACCTTCACATAACCAAAATGTCTTTTTATGGTACCACCTTGTGAATCCTTCAAAATGAAAGAACATGACAAACACTCGGAAAAAGAAATGAGGTTAGTGCAAATGCAAGACCTATCATTCGAGGGGTGAGATACCCAACAAGTGTTTTCATCATTCTTATCATAAGAAAAAACAAGGTGTGGTATGGTATGAAAGCATATGATGCAACTACAACCAAAGACAATAGGCTCAAGTAAGCAAGCATGCATCACAAGTAAGATGTCCAAGTCTCCACGATCAATAAGCATAGCAAGTTGGCACTCAACACAAGGTGATATGAGAGATGCAACTAATGGAGACAAGAGACAATGATCAAGACAAATCAAGTGAGAGGCATGAACATATATGTCATCAACCCAAGAAAGCGAGTAATGGAACATGGGTGATGATGAGGACATGACTACCTTGGATGAGACCAAAAATATTGCGTACATGCATATTTCTCAGGTGATTTCTAGTGCAAACTATTCAATAATATATTTATGTTATCCAGGACAAAAATACTTCACAAACTTTTGTGCCATGTCTAATTGCAGGTGTATGGGACATTTGTACAATCCACATATGAAGATAAGGGAGAAAGAGATGTTTACCTGCTGTTCAAAAAGTTCTCTCACGTCACTTTTGGCCCAAGAGAAGATAGAGTCCAAGTCTCTCACGTTCTGGACTCAGATTCGGACTGCACAGACATACCTGACTCAAAATGTCTATAACTTTTTCATACGGACTCCAAATTGGTTGATTCTTTTTTTTTGGAAAATAGATTTCGTGCATTTTCCAACCCAATTGGAATCACCTTAAAATCCGTCCGGAGCGTTGAGTTATAGACGAAACAATCTGATGGTGCAGCAGAATCCGAGTCAAACTACAAGTCCAAAGGTGTTACGTCACCTCCGCTTGGGCCCATTGGCCTTGTACGACCTAGGGTTAGTTTTAGGCTGCCTTGGGACGTCCTCCCACCTCCTTGGCCGCCACCCCTTGCTCCTATATAAGTAGATCCGTCTAGTAGCTTTTTCCTTGGGTTTTGTTTAGATTAAAAGTTCGCCATAGCTGCAACTTCGCGCATTTCGTTTGTGTTCAACGACCAGACAAAGCGCCACGTAACCCCACCTTGATCAATAAAGCTTTCATCTTATATTCGCAATATCCAGATTGCAATCTCATGTCTTGCTTGTTCTTCGCTTGCTCGCAGGAAACAGACCCTCGTGGTTAGGTTGATCGTGCTCGGCGTGGTCAATAACCTCTCGGAGTTGGTTTAGCGATTGCTAAGGCGCGACGCCCTCGCACGCTCGTAGTCGGATCGTCAAAGTCGACTTCCTCCCAAGCGAAAACCACATCTCATCGAAAGGCGGACACCTTTGCCTCTATCAAGTGGTATCAGTTTTCAGGTTGCTCGGTGAGAATTTCCAATTATCCCTAGATTAGATTTATTTTCTTACCTATTGTCCAAGAAAAGCCACAAAAAAGTTAGATCTATTCATCCTTTGTCCAAGCCAGTCCGAGCCTTTGCAGTTTTCTTTTCATTGTTTGCATTATTGAATTATCGGTTGCATCGTCGTGTCGAGTTGCTGGTCTTAGTGTCTAGTTCGTTTAGAGTTTCGAGTTCTGTTCACATTAGTCACGCCGCTGCATCGTTATTCCTTCCTTTGACCACCATCCATCCATCAATTTCCACCACGTGCTACCCACCGCTCATTGTCATAACCATAGTTGAGATCGTTCACATCTTCACTTGATCCAATCTGCATCTTATCTAGTTTGTTTGGAAAGAGGAGAGAGAAAAAGAGAGAAAAAAGTAAAAGAAAAATTCAGAGAAAAAAGGAGAGAAAAAAAAAAAAAAAAAGCGTGAGAAAAAAAGAGAGGAAAAAAACCGGATCTATCTAGAATCAATCTCGTACCTGAATTCGGATTGGAATCTGTTTTGCGCACTGTTCAGTAAAACAGGTGTATCTTCCTCATACGAAGTCCGTTTTGACTCCGTGAGTACTCAAATTAAAGCTAGAGACGAGGCGCATCTAAATAGTTGCAGAAGCTAGTTCAATATTTGACACCTCAAAATCGGCTTCTAAATAGGTGTTTTTGCCCTCTGAAGTTCGTTAACACAGCTTGTTCCAATTTTTCAGGCCAGTTTTAGAATTCTTTGACTCCTCATATCAACTCGGAATTGAGTGATTCTTTTTGCATTGGAAAGCTTGAGTTAGTAGCATTCTTTGAAAGAATTTATCAGAAAATTGGCTCAAACTTTTGAAGAGGAAAGTTGGAGAGAGAGTTGTTGTATGTCCTGCTTGGCAGTTGTTTTTCATCATTATCTTCACTGCCGTTGTGATCTTCACTTATATCTTGCTGTCAAGAGCTACTTAGTATCCTTCATTGATGCTAGTTGTGCTATGCCGTGACCTCATTAGTGTTCTAGGCTCGCGTCTCTAGTCCGGTCTAGCCTAGGACCAGCACAGATACCGTCGTTGAGCGCTTATTCAACATTGCATCTTTGAATTGATTATTGCTAATCTTTTGCTACCATATATAGCCAACCCAGCTCCACATATTTCTACACCGTGTATACGTACGCTCCCCTGGCAATCGCTTTACTCAATATTCGGAGTTACTTGACACCGCTGGTTGCCGATCACCGCCGCTGCATGGTAAGAACTTGTAAGACATTGATATTTGCTTTCTTGTGAGCGTTTTACCACCACATCCTAGTAGTTATAGGAACATTATTTTTGGATTTGTTTCTTGTTCTACTAATCATGACAGGATCCAGAGTCAAATCATGGGCTTTGTCGATCGCGGGAGACATGCCACCACCTATGCAAATACCACAACCGTCACAAGAGGTGCACAAACATCCAAATGCACATGATCAGGTTCATGTTTCTATACCACCATTTAATGGCCGTTTTAGACCTCCTTTATATATTGAATGGGAGTTAGACATAAATAATATATTTGCTTCCCATAATTTTGATGAACGTAAAAAAGTTATGGTTGCGGTTGGTTCTTTCACTGGTTATGCTCTAGTTTGGTGGAGTGAATATTGTCGGTTACACCTGATTATGTACCTAATACTTGGGATGATTTAAAACATGTCATGAGAGATAGATTAAATCGATGTTTATTATACTCGTGGCATGATTAAAAAACTGGAACATTTAAAACAAGGTAGTGACACCGTAACAAAATATTATGATGATTTACAAACTACCTTGTTGCACTCATTTTAGAAGAAAGTGAAGAAGATTTTATGGATAGATTTTGGGAGGATTAAACCATAATATTCAGGAGATACTAATTCATGAAGAGTGTTATCCTATGGACCATTTGTTTCGTCTTGCTTGCAAAGCTGAACAGGAAATAAAACGACGTGTTGCCCACAAGGAGAACAAGCGACGGTGCACATTCCAACTGTTGATACAGATGTTTATTCAACTACTAGGCGTACTATGACAACCACATCCGTTGTTGCGAGGACTACATCATCTCCACCATGTGACACATCACCATCGAGAGTGCTGCATCATCTGAGTTGACTATAAGAGGTAATGACAAAGGTACAGATTTTCCACTTTTACATGAGAATGATGCATGCCTAGTGAACTTGAATACATCATGTGTTGAGCTACCCACTACTTTGATCACACCACCTATTTTAGAGGATTATATTGATAATTTGACTTTGCCATGTGATCAAACAACTGAAATACCAACAATTTTGAGAGCACCCATTGAATTAACTATTGATGCAAAAGAATCAATGTTTAATCATTTTGATACGACCTCTAATCTTGGTGATGATTCTGTGTCGAATGACTCATTGCATGTTTGCTTATCTAAGCATGTTGTAGCATGTAAATTTGATTCAAATAAGGTTTATTCACCAATGTTGGGATGGTTTAATGATGAACATTGTCAATCTCTTGAAATAAATAAGAGCTTCACTTATATGTGCAAACTGAGTTGCAGTATTTTCAAGCCTTCTAGTTCTTGTGCTAATTTGTTGGCTTTAGATTTTATGAACTATGCAAGTTACTCATCTATTCATGTGTCATATATGCAAAAATCAAGGGAAGTAAAATGGATGACGATACATATACAACATGTACACCTTGTCTCTTTTGTTAGCCACATTTCAGATTAAGCAACGCCGAGGACGGCTTTGTTTTCAAAAAGGGAGGATGATGAGGACATGACTACCTTGGATGAGACCAAAATATTATACATGCATATTTCTCGGTGATTTCTAGTGCAAACTATTCAATAATATATTTATGTTATCCAGACAAAAATACTTCACAAACTTTTGTGCCATGTCTAATTGCAGGTGTATGGGACATTTGTACAATCCACATATGAAGATAAGGGAGAAAGAGATGTTTACCTGCTGTTCAAAAGTTCTCTCACGTCACTTTTGGCCCAAGAGAAGATAGAGTCCAAGTCTCTCATGTTCGGACTCAGATTCGGACTGCATGACATACCTGACTCAAAATGTCTATAACTTTTCATACGGACTCCAAATTGGTTGATTCTTTTTTTGGAAAATAGATTTCGTGCATTTTCCAACCCAATTGGAATCACCTTAAAATCCGTCCGAGCGTTGAGTTATAGACGAAACAATCTGATGGTGCAGCAGAATCCGAGTCAAACTACAAGTCCAAAGGTGTTACGTCACCTCCGCTTGGGCCCATTGGCCTTGTACGACCTAGGGTTAGTTTTAGGCTGCCTTGGGACGTCCTCCCACCTCCTTGGCCGCCACCCCTTGCTCCTATATAAGTAGATCCGTCTAGTAGCTTTT
Source organism: Aegilops longissima (assembly GCA_021605205.1). Lineage (NCBI taxonomy): Eukaryota > Viridiplantae > Streptophyta > Magnoliopsida > Poales > Poaceae > Aegilops > Aegilops longissima. Next base: position 26,707 of record JAHIAM010002659.1, read on the forward strand.
TCCTTGGGTTTTGTTTAGATTAAAAGTTCGCCATAGCTGCAACTTCGCGCATTTCGTTTGTGTTCAACGACCGCACAAAGCGCCACGTAACCCCACCTTGATCAATAAAGCTTTCATCTTATATTCGCAATATCCAGATTGCAATCTCAGTGTCTTGCTTGTTCTTCGTTTGCTCGCAGGAAACAGACCCTCGTGGTTAGGTTGATCGTGCTCCGGCGTGGTCAATAACCTCTCGGAGTTGGTTTAGCGATTGCTAAGGCGCGACGTCCTCGCACGTTCGTAGTCGGATCGTCAAAGTCGACTTCCTCCCAAGCGAAAACCACATCTCATCGAAAGACGGGACACCTTTGCCTCTATCAGGTGATGCGACAAAGCAAGCAATCATAGAGATCAAGTCAAGCAAGCTAGTAGTGCGAAGATGCAACGTACTAGAAGGAATCATGGCAAGCATGTCATTGGTGCAAATAGTGGGCATGAATAATTCACATGTCATAGCACAAGCATAAAGGCAAGATATGAGCAAAATAGCATCAATAGCATGGGGCACATGATAAACATGGCAATAGCAACAAGGATCTCCACCAAGCATGCAAATACACATAGGAGTAGCATAATCGTGAATCATGGGTAGATGCAAGCAAGGGTCACAATTGCATGGCAAAGGTATTGAAGCAAGCATAGCATGCAAAGTGAACACGATAAAATGAGCATAAGGTGAGAAGTAGTAAATAGCCCATAGTCATGTGAGAGACAAGTAAAAGAGATGCGCTTAGTGCTTGCGCGAAGGGAATGGTGGTAAGGATGGTCCACGGGATCCCAAATCATCGTTGCTCTCAAGAGCTTGTTTCGTTAACTCATGGGATTGAGAAGTTGACAAGTGTATGTGGGTACCTACACAAAACAAAGACAAAGGGAAAATTGTGTGTGCGTGGTAGATGTACACATCATCCATCATGATGTGCACGTGCATGTGTTGGTTAGTAGCACAAAATAGCCAATGCTCAAATAAATGAGATGCGTGATATAGAAACATGTCACCCATCATGAGAGGTTTGTTGTTATGTACAGCATAATGCAGACTCAAATTGTGTAATGCATCATGAGAAATATGTAGAGCATTGTTATTCATGGAATGCATATGGTGCACGCAATTATGGGAATCATGCAAAGTATGAGATGTATCAAAATCTCCTAATATGTATGAGGAAACTATGGGGGTCTCCTCATGAACATGAGTAGCAACATCACGTGGAGAATATTGACAACATCCAAAACAATGCATATTCGGAACAATGTGATCATGGCATGACATAGTAGATGAATTGCGCAAATCATGTAGTGATGAGGACATCAATACCATTGTTACACCCACAGCCCCTACTGTTACATATACTGGACCAATTACTAGAGCTCGCGCACGCCAATTGAATTACCAGGTACTTCCGTTTCTTGGTAATGATTCTAATGTTCATGAGAATATGATACTGCCTAAATTGGATACATTTGTTTTGCTTACAAATGAAGGGCCGAGCTTGGAGAAGGATGAACATTGGAGCAAGAATGGAGTTGATGGCATGCGCAAGGGGATCAAGGACGGAGTTACAAGTGATGATTTCAGGACTTTGAAGCCACCATAAGGAGTGCATGAAGCCTTGGACAAAATATACAAGATGCCACTTCATAATATTCGTCCATAGGCTATTCTAGGTGCTGCGTCACCTTATTATTGGGCCAGGCCCATGTAATTTCGAAATACTTAAGTATAGGCTATTTTTAGAGTCTGTCAGTGTGGGGAAACAAGAGTTAGGGTTGGTTTCGGACCCCACCCTCAAGGGCCACGAAATTCCCTCCTCTTCCTCCATATATACAGCCCTTAGGGCGTCGTTTAGACTTTGGGTTTTTTTTAGATTAAAAGTTCGCCATAGCTGCAACTTCGCGTACTTCGTTTGTGTTCAACGACCAGACCAAGGCGTCACAAAACCCCACCTTCATTAATAAAGCTTTCCTCTTATATTCGCAATATCCAGATTGCAATCTTAGTTTCTTGCTTGTTCTTCGTTTGCTCACAGGAAACAGGCCCTCGTGGTCAGGTTGATCGTGCTCCGGCGTGGTCAATAACCCTCGGAAGTTGGTTTAGCGATTGCTAAGGCGCGACGTCTCGCACGTTCGTAGTCGGATCGTCAAGGTCGACTCCCACAAAAAACGATAGCCACCATCTCATCGAAACATCGGGACACCTTTGCCTCTATCATGTAAAGGAAGCATGGCAATATCATCACAAGCGAAACAAAGGCCAATAACCATCATCTCGTCATCTATGCCAGTAGTGCAAATGGGATTGATTTTTATGGGGCATGCATAGTTACTATGTTGAGATTGTAATGAGGCAATATGGGAGATCTCACTCATAGCATATGACAAGGTCAAAGGATTATCAAACATAATGTGACCAATAGAATTTTCACAAGATATCCTATGGAGCATAGCATCACAACTAGGCAATTCAACATGCTCATCATCATATTCATCATAAATAGGTAAGTCATGACATGAAGAAGTCGCACTAGCATGAAGCATGGGAATAGGTGGATCAACATCATGCAAGCAATTGATGTCAAGATAATCCACTAGTGGGACAAGAGAAGTACCATCACCTATGTTACCTTTGGAAGGTCGCTCATGTGTTGTAGGTGAGGTGTTGAAGACCAAGTCGTTGTCATCTTCGTTTTGATGGAACCATGTGGGTGGTGCATCACTGTCCACCATGGCCATCGTCGTCTCCATTGGAGGGATGGACTCGTCGAGGATAGGTATGTCGTCATGTAGGAGACCTAGCACCAAAGAAGAAAACACACTAGGAGTAGAGGGTAAGTCGTTAGAAATCATAGTGGCCTCACATGTCGTGTCAACTACCTCACTCACTAAGTGTTGTTGTTCACTCACTCCCTCAAGGATGCTCTCACTCATATGGTTGATGCTCTCACTCATATGGTTGGTGGAGTCACTCAAATGGTGATAGAGGCGGGGGTGTCCCGATCTTTCGATGAGATGATAACTATCGATTTGGTGAAGATGACGTTGACGATCCGACTACAAACGTGCACGACGTTGCGCCTTAGCAATCGCTAAACCAATCTCCTGAGGTTACTGACGATGCTGGAAGCACGATCAGCCTGACCACGAAGGTCTATTCCTGCAAGCAATCGAAGAACAAGCAAGAATATGATAAAAGCAATCTGAATATTGCGAGTATATATGAAGTATTGATAAAGGTGGGGATCCGTAAGCGGTCTTGGTCTGGTCGTTGGACACAAACGAAGTACACAAAGTTGCAATGGCTAACTTTTAACTAAACAAATCCCAAGGTCTAAACGGTGCCCTAAGGGCTGTATATATGGAGGAAGAGGGGGGGAATTTCATGGCCCTTGCTGGAGGGGTCCGAAATCAACCCTATCTCTTGTTTCCCCACACATACGGACTCTAAAAATAGCCTATACTTGTGTATTTCGAAATTACAAGGGCCTGGCCCACTAATAAGGTGACGCAGCACCTAGAATAGCCTCGGGATGACATTTATGAAGTAGCATCTTGTATATTTCGTCCAAGGCTTCATGCACCCATTATGGTGGCTTCAAAGTCCTGAAATCATCACTTGTAACTCCGTTTGTTCCCTTGCGCATGGCATTATCTCCATGCTTGTTCTTGCTCCAATGTCCATCCTTCTCCAAGCTAGGGCCTTCATTTGTAAGCAAAACAAATGTATCCAATTTAGGCAGCATCATATTCTCATGAACTTTAGAATCATTACCAAGAAACGAAAGTACCGATAATTTAATTGGCGCATGAGCTCTAGTAATTGGTCCAAGATATGTAGCACTAGGGCTGTGGGTGTAACAATGGTATTGATGTCCTCATCATCCTCCCTTCTTGAAATGAAGTCGCCCTCGACGGAAGCTCATATTCCTCACCCAAATAAGGCTTCAAATCTGCAATGTTAAAAGTGGGACTAACCCCAAAATCTGCAGGCAGCTCAAGTTTATATGCATTATCATTTATTTTTCTAACACCTTAAATGGACCATCAAGACGTGGCATTAGCTTTGATTTGCGCAAATTAGGAAACCTATCCCGACGCAAATGTAACCAAACAAGATCTCCGGTGCAAAGACAACATGTTTTCTACCCTTATCTCCAACAAGTTTATATTTAGCATTCATCGCTCAATGTTTTCCTTAGTTATCTCATGCATTTTTAAAATCAATTCAGCACGTTCTTTAGCATCAAAATTAACCTTCTCCGAAGATGGAAGAGGCAACAAATCAATAGGTGCACGAGGTAGGAAGCCATACACAATTTCAAAAGGGCACAACTTAGTAGTAGAATGCAATGAACGATTATAAGCAAATTCAATATGAGGCAAGCATTCTTCCCACATTTTCTTATTATTCTTCAAAACAGCCCTAAGCATAGTAGACAATGTTCGATTGACTACTTCAGTTTGTCCATCAGTTTGGGGTGACAAGTAGTACTAAAAGCAGTTTAGTCCCCAACTTAGCCCATAAACATCTCCAAAAGTGGCTAAGAAATTTAGTATCACGATCTGAAACAATAGTATTTGGCACACCATGCAAGTTTAATAATTTCACGAAAGAACAAATCAGCAACATTAACAAGATCATCGCTTTTATGACATGGTATAAAGTGTGCCATTTTCGAGAATCTATCCACGACAACAAATATGCTATCCTCCCTTCTTTGTTCGAGGTAAACCTAAAACAAAGTCCATAGATATATCCTCCCAAGGAACACTAGGCACAGGCAAAGGCATATATAAACCATGAGGATTGAGTCGTGACTTAGCTTTTTGACATGTAGTGCAGCGAGCAACAAAACGCTCAACATCCCGTCTCATCTTTGGCCAAAAGAAATGTGTAGCAATTATATCCTACGTCTTCTTCATGCCAAAGTGTCCCATTAATCCTCCTCCATGCGCCTCCTACAACAACAAAAGACGAACAGAGCTAGCAGGAATGCATAGCTTGTTAGCACGGAACACAAAATCATCATTAATAACGAACTTGTTCCATGTTCTTCCTTCTTTACAATTCTGCATTATATCTTTAAAATCAGCATCATGCACATATTGATCTTTGATGGTCTCCAAACCAAATATTTTGAAGTCAAGTTGTGAAAGCATAGTATAGCGACGAGACAAAGCATCAGCAATAACATTTTCTTTACCCTTCTTGTGTTTAATGACATAAGGGAAAGTCTCAATGAATTCAACCCATTTAGCATGTCTACGATTCAGTTTAGCTTGCCTTTTAATATGTTTCAAAGATTCATGATCAGAATGTATAACAAATTCTTTGGGCCATAAATAATGTTGCCATGTCTCTAAAGTCCGAACAAGAGCATATAATTCTTTGTCATAAGTAGAATAGTTCAGACTAGGCCCACTCAATTTTTCGAAAAGTATGCAACAGGTTTGCCATCTTGTAATAACACACCTCCTAATCCAATTCCACTAGCATCACATTCAAGCTCAAAAGTCTTACTAAAATCAGGAAGTTGGAGTAAAGGAGCATGTGTCAACTTATCTTTCAATACCGTGAAGGCTTCTTCTGTGCGGTACCCCAAACAAAAGGCACATCCTTCTTTGTAAGCTCATTGAGAGGTGCAGCAATGGTGCTAAAGTCTCTCACAAAACGCCTATAGAAACCAGCGAGTCCATGAAAACTCCTCACTTGTGTGACCGTTTATGCCAACTCTCAATAGCTTCAATCTTGGCTTTATCAACTTCAATTCCTGTGGAGTAACAACATAGCCAAGAAAAGATACTCGGTCGGTGCAAAAGGTGCACTTCCCAAGGTTACCAAACAAACGTGCATCACGTAGAGCATTAAAAACAGCACGTAAATGTTCCAAATGTTCTTCCAAAGATTTGCTATAAATCAGTATATCATCAAAATAGACTACCACAAATCGTCCAATGAAAGCACGTAAAACTTCGTTCATTAGTCTCATGAAAGTACTAGGTGCATTAGTTAACCCAAAAGGCATGACTAACCACTCATATAAACCAAACTTAGTTTTAAATGCTGTTTTCCATTCATCTCCCAATTTCATACGAATTTGATGGTATCCACTACGCAAATCAACTTTGGAGAATATTGTAGAGCCACTCAATTCATCAAGCATATCATCTAGCCTAGGAATAGGATGACGATAACGAATAGTAATATTATTAATGCCTCTACAATCAACACACATACGCCGACGCACCATCCTTTTTAGGCACTAGTATAATAGGAACAGCACAAGGACTAAGAGATTCGCGTATATAACCTTTGTCGAGCAGCTCCTGTGACTTGACGATAATCTCCTTCGTCTCCTCCGGATTGGTACGGTATGGTGCACGGTTGGTAGCGATGCACGGAATTAAGTCAATTTGATGCTCAATCCCGAATAGGTGGTAATCCGGTGGCACGCCTTGTGGGAAGGCGTCGGCGAACTCCTGCAAAATGTTAGTGACAGCGAGGGGCAAAGAGGAAGGCACGTCCTCGAATGAAAATAATGCCTCTTTGCATACAAAAGCATAGCAAACAGATTTGCTAGAATCTAGCTCATCAATATCAGATTTGGTGGCAAATAAACATGCACTTTTGATAGAGGCAAAGGTGTCCCGTCTTTCGATGAGATGTGGTTTTCGCTTTGGAGGAAGTCGACTTTGACGATCCGACTACTTAACGCGGCGAGGACGCCGCGCCTTAGCAATCGCTAAACCAACTCCGAGAGGTTATTGACCACACCGAGCACGATCAACTGACCACGAGGGTGCATTTCCTGCGAGCAAACGAAGAACAAGCAAGAAACTGAGATTGCAATCTGGATATTGCGAATATAAGATGAAAGCTTTATTGATCAAGGTGGGGTTCTGTGACGCCTTGGTCTGGTCGTTGAACACAAACGAAGTACGCGAAGTTGCAGCTATGGCGAACTTTTAATCTAAACAAAACCCAAGCTCTAAACGGTGCCCTAAGGGCTGTATATATGGAGGAAGAGGGGGGGAATTTCGTGGCCCTTGGTGGAGGGGTCCGAAATCAACCCTAACTCTTGTTTCCCCACACATACGGACTCTAAAAACAGCCTATACTTAAGTATTTCGAAATTACATGGGCCTGGCCCACTAATAAGGTGACGCAGCACCTAGAATAGCCTCGGGATGACATTTATGAAGTAGCATCTTGTATATTTCGTCCAAGGCTTCATGCATCCATTATGGTGGCTTCAAAGTCCTGAAATCATCACTTGTAACTCCGTTCTTGTTCCCCTTGCGCATGGCATTATCTCCATGCTTGTTCTTGCTCCAATGTCCATCCTTCTCCAAGCTAGGGCCTTCATTTGTAAGCAAAACAAATGTATCCAATTTAGGCAGCATCATATTCTCATGAACATTAGAATCATTACCAAGAAACGAAAGTACCGATAATTTAATTGGCGTCATGTGAGCTCTAGTAATTGGTCCGGTATATGTAGCAAGAGGGGCTGTGGGTGTAACAATGGTATTGATGTCCTCATCGATGGAATAATCGAGTGATATTATTATAATCCTTGTAGTCTAGAATGGTCTGAATCTCTCTATTTAATCCACCCAGAAAACGTGCAAGCATAGCTTCATTCTCCTCAACAATACCACATCTAATCAAGCCAGTTTGTAATTCCCGATAATATTCTTCACCGAATTTTTCCTTGTCTTAAGCGCTGCAATTTTGAAGTAATTCACGCTGATAATATGGTGGAACCCAACGAGTACGCATAGCAGTTTTCAAAGCAGCCCAAGTAGCTGGAACAGGATATAATCTACAATGTTCGACCACCAAACACATGCAAAGCTAGTGAAAGCACAAACAGCAGCAGGAACACGTCTCTCCTCAGGATATTGTAAACATGTAAATCGTTGTTCAGTTTCTAACTCCCAAGTAAGATATATATCAGGAACATATCTACCCTCAAATGGTGGAATATTCAATTTCAGTTTAGGGAGATGGTCATGATCTCGTACCTGAAGGGGAGCCCGCACATTGCCATTATTTGCATGTGGACGACCTGGTGGTTGTGGTGCTGGTGGTTGCACGTAGTTCTGATGTTGATCAACCTCATCCTCGTAAGCTCTTACATAATCATCCTCCCCCACCGCAGCAGCAGGAGCCACGTAGTATCAACAAAGAGCACCAGCAGCTTGGCCAGTGAAGAGGGACACGGAAGCTCGGCGGAGGGCTGTTTGCGATGTGGAGGTAGTCCATGTTGTTGTAGTAGAGGCACGTTAGGTGCAGCCGGTGGTGGTGGTGGTGGACGCGCGAGCAATTCATTAAACTTGTTATCGAGCTTTGTTTGACCGCCTTCTCAATGCCATCTATCTTCTCCATGGCCTCTTCAAATCTATTTAGCACATCGTCCACCTGCCCACTCATCATTTGTTGAAACTTATCATGTAGCGCTTTGTTTGTCATGTTCTCCCGGTCGGTCTAAATCGGCTTGTGATCCTGCCATGGTTAGCAGCAATAGAAACACACAAGAATATGATTGACAGACTACTAGGAAGTGGTGGTGGTGGTGTGGTGGACGATCACAAACCGTCAAGCAAATCTCAAATTCTTACCAGTTCTTACCCAGCAAAGAAGAGCGGTGATCGGCAACCGATGTAGTCAAAACTCTCAAAGCTTGGATAGAGCGATTACTGGGGAGAGTCAAGCGCACTATGTAGATGTATGTGGAGCTGGGAAGGCTTATAATATGGTAGCAAAAGGGTCAGCAATAATCAATTCAGAGATGCAAAGTTGAATAAACGCTCAACGACGGTCTTATCTTTGGTCCTAGGCTAGACCGTGCTAGAGACGCGAGCCTAGAACACTAACAAAATCACGGCGCTGCACGGAAACAACGGAAAAGCACACTCTGGAATTTTTTTTTCGCTTTTTTTTTTTTTTTTTGCGCTGCTTTTTTTTTTTTGCGCTGCTTTTTTTTTTTTTTTTGCGAAAAATCACTATAATGGCGAGTGTCTCAAAACTCTTCCCAGGTCAAACTGACAGGATGTGGTTTTCGCTTTGGAGGAAGTCGACTTTGACGATCCGACTACGAACGTGCGAGACGTCGCGCCTTAGCAATCGCTAAACCAACTTCCGAGGGTTATTGACCACACCGGAGCACGATCAACCTGACCACGAGGGCCTGTTTCCTGCGAGCAAACGAAGAACAAGCAAGAAACTGAGATTGCAATCTGGATATTGCGAATATAAGATGAAAGCTTTATTGATCAAGGTGGGGTTCTGTGACGCCTTTGTCTGGTCGTTGAACACAAACGAAGTACGCGAAGTTGCAGCTATGGCGAACTTTTAATCTAAACAAAACCCAAGGAAAAAGCTACTAGATGGATCTACTTATATAGGAGCAAGGGGTGGCAGCCAAGGAGGTGGGAGGACGTCCCAAGGCAGCCTAAAACTAACCCTAGGTCGTACAAGGCCAATGGGCCCAAGCGGAGGTGACGTAACACCTTTGGACTTATAGTTTGACTCGGATTCTGCTGCAGCATCAGATTGTTTCGTCTATAACTCAATGCTCCGGACGGATTTTAAGGTGATTCCAATTGGGTTGGAAAATGCACGAAATCTATTTTCCAACAAAAAAAGAATCAACCAATTTGGAGTCCGTATGAAAAAGTTATAGACGTTTTGAGTCAGGTATGTCTGTGCAGTCCGAATCTGAGTCCAGAACGTGAGAGACTTGGACTCTATCTTCTCTTGGGCCAAAAGTGACGTGAGAGAACTTTTTGAACAGCAGGTAAACATCTCTTTCTCCCTTATCTTCATATGTGGATTGTACAAATGTCCCATACACCTGCAATTAGACATGGCACAAAAGTTTGTGAAGTATTTTTGTCCTGGATAACATAAATATATTATTGAATAGTTTGCACTAGAAATCACCTGAGAAATATGCATGTATGCAATATTTTTGGTCTCATCCAAGGTAGTCATGTCCTCATCATGATGTAGGGCGGAACCCTATGTGGACGATCTTTCACGTTTGGAGAGAATCCCTACGAGGAACACGAAGAACGAGCGGAAGAACACGAGGGAAATCACGGGGAAAACACAAGAGAATGCACTCAACCGACAAGAACTCAATCACACAAGTGCTAGATTATCGAATGCATAGAGTGACACAAGATTCGAGATCAACAAAGGTAAGGATACACGAGTAGCCGTTCTTCTCCGAGAGGAGGTCTTGATGGGTCCACCCTAGAAGGGGGTCTTGAATCCGCTTGGGGATCTTCTCCGTAGAGGTCCTGATCTCCGAGGAGAAGTAGCCAAGTGGATGAGCAAAGGCTCTCTCACCTAAACATGAGCTAATCCAAAGCTAACCTAGAAAGGTGGGGAAGAAAGAGTATATATAGTCTAGGGGGCGAAGGGGTACAAGGGCTGCGGCCCCAAACAAAGTCAACACCCAGGCGTCGGACGTCCGGAGGTAACCGGTCGTCCGGAGGCTCAACATGGTCCGGACGTCCGGAGGTCTTCGGACGTCCGTAGATTCGGTTCGGGCGTGCGTCGGTCGGACGTCCGTAGGCGGGTCGGACGTCCGTAGATTCCATTCGGGTGCCCAGCTGCCGGACGTCCGGAGGGCGTCGGTCGTCCGTGTGCTGGAGAGTGTCGGACGTCCCGAGTCTTCCGGTCGTCCGCCGCCGGGGACTCCGCAGCTCCGCCTTTTTCCGTCTTCTCTTCCAGGCTTCCCTCGCGGATGGTGTAGGTGTTCCTTGGCGTTTGCACTCCTCCTCGTCGTCCGTGAAGCTCCGGTCATACCTATGCATGCACCCGAGTGGAGTGTCAAGTAGTATACCATCCTCGAAGGGGTCAAGTGAACACGTGTAAAGGAGAAGATTCACCTTTATGTATGAGAAGTAGAGGTCGCACGTGTCACTTGCCAAACGGACTCTTGACATGGTGATGACCGTAGGATGCTCCGCATCACAAATGATGTAAAATGACATGTAAAGCATTCATGGGGTAATTAGCATGGTGCACAAAGCGAAAAATTCTACCATTGTGCAAAATGATGTCATAATGGGATGCTTTATCAAGAGCATGAACAAGGTAATTGGTGCTCAATGTGATTAAGTTATCATGCAATTGATGGTAGGCAATATGATCATGATGTATGAATATGCCATCAAGAAATATCACAACAAATTTGCTAAGAAAATGCACAAGCTCATATATCATGGATGACATGGGAATAGGTGCAACAAGACAATCATAATGTGTGTCAATCCATGCATAGGGTGCAAACTTGTGGTGAGTATGATATGTCCATCCATCATGACATGTATGAGCACAATCAACAAATATGGAGGTGTTGGTGTACCAATGCTCGATGTCGTGGCAAGAGTGGAATTCCGAAGGTGCATCCAAGTCCAAGCGCTCCTCAATGTAAAGGTCCATAGAGCCAATCTCCATTGTCGCTCCTCCGTCCGTGAGATGTATCATGTAGACAACAAGAAGGAAACAACAATGAAAGAGTGACCCATCCAATATGCGTATTTGAGGATGGCTCAAAGGGAAGGAGTTCACCTTATGAATGTTCCGGAAGATGTTGGAGTTGCACATCATGTATGCCTTCACATAACCAATATGTCTCATGACGGTAATGCCTTGTGAATCCTTCAAAATGAAAGAACATGACAAACACTCGGAAAAACAAATGAGGTTAGCGGAAGTGCAAAACCTATCATTCGTGTGGTAAGATACCGAACAAGTGTATGCATCATGCTCATCATAAGAAAGTACAAGGGAGCGTGTCATAGTATGGAGGCATATGATGCAAGAACAACCAAGTACAATAGGCTCAATCAAACAAGCATGCATCACAAGTAAGGTGTCAAAGTCTCCAAGACCAATAAGCATAGTATGGTTGCACTCAATACAAGTGGATATGAAAGAGGCAACTAATGGACACAAGATACAATGAACAAGATATATCATGTGAGAGGCATGAACATATATGTCATCAACCCAAGAAAGCAAGTAATAGTGGAACATGGGTGATGCAACATAGGAAGCAATCATAGCGATCAAGTCAAGCAAGCTAGTAGTGCGAAGATGCAACGTGCTAGAAGGAATCATGGCAAGCATGTCATTGGTGCAAATAGTGGGCATGACTAATTCACATGACATAGCACACGCATGAAAGCAAGATATGAGTAGAATGGCATGAATGTATTGGCGAGAGGCCATGTGTAAATAGCAATGGGGCATCATGACTCTCCCAACACAACAAGCATCAATAGCATGGGGCACATGATAAACATGGCAATAGTAACAAGGATCTCCAGCAAGCATGCAAATACGCATAGAAGTGGCATAATGATGAAACATGGGTAGATGCAAGCAAGGGTCACAATTGCATGGCAAAGGCATAGGAGCAAGCATAACATGCAAAGTGAACACGGGAAAATGAGCATAAGGTGACAAGTGGTAAATGGCCCATAGCCGTGTGAGAGCCAAGTAGAAGAGATGTGCGTAGTCCTTGCGCGGAGGGAACGGTGGTAAGGAAAGTCCACGGGATCCCAAAGCATCGTTGCTCTCAAGAGCTCGTTTCCTCAACTCTTGGGATTGAGAAGTTGACGAGTATACATGAGTACCTACACAAAACAAAGACAAAGGAAAAATTGTGTGTGCATGATATATGTACACATCATCCATCATGATGCGCACATGCATGTGTTGGTTAGCACAAAATATCCAATGCTCAAATAAATGAGATGCGTGATATAGAAACATGTCATCCATCATGATAGGTTTGTTGTTATGTATAGCATAATGGAGACTCAAATTGTGTAATGCATCATGAGAAATATCTAGAGCATTGTTGTCCATGGAATGCATAAGGTGCAAGCAATTATGTGAATCATGCAAAGTATGGGATGAATCAAAATCTCCTAATATGTATGAGGAAACTATGGGGGTCTCCTCATGAGCATGAGTAGCAACATCACATGGAGAATATTGACAACATCCAAAACAATGCATATTTGGAACAATGTGGTCATGGCATGGTATAGTAGATGAATTGCCCAAATCATGTAAAGGAAGCATGGCAATATCATCACATGAAAAACAAAAGCCAATGACCATCATCTCGTCATCTATGCCATAAGTGCAAATGGGATTTATTTTAATGGGGCATGCATAGTTACTGATGAGGACATCAATACCATTGTTACACCCACAGCCCCTACTGCTACATATACTGGACCAATTACTAGAGCTCGCGCACGCCAATTAAATTATCAGGTACTTCCGTTTCTTGGTAATGATTCTAATGTTCATGAGAATATGATGCTGCCTAAATTGGATACATTTGTTTTGCTTATAAATGAAGGCCCTAGCTTGGAGAAGGATGGACATTGGAGCAAGAACAAGCATGGAGATAATGCCATGCGCAAGGGGAACAAGAACGGAGTTACAAGTGATGATTTCAGGACTTTGAAGCCACCATAATGGGTGCATGAAGCCTTGGACGAAATATACAAGATGCTACTTCATAAATGTCGTCCCGAGGCTATTCTAGGTGCTGCGTCACCTTATTAGGGTTAGTTCATCATATCCGAACCAATCTGAGCCTTTGCATAATCTTTTTAGGGTTTTTGCTTTGTTGAATTTGCGGTTGCATCGTCGTGTCAAGTTGCTGGTCTTAGAGTCTAGTCTTTTAGAGTTTCGAGTTCTGGTCATAAGTTGTCACGCCGCCGCCGCACCATCATCATCGCCTTGCCATCTACCACCATTGCTTATCCGCCACCGCTCTGAATCCGTATCCATATACCACCACCAATCCGTATCCATATACCACCACCGCTACCATATACCACCACCGCTGTCATATACCACCACCATATATCCACCACCAATCCGAGTTCCTTGCATATTAGGTTTGTTTTCGAGATCCATCTAGTTTCGGTTTGTTTTCGAGATCCATCTAGTTTCCGATTTGTGTTTTCCTTGACGGAGTAGGTTTCGGAAACCACCCTCCGTTTAGGCCCAAAATTTTCCGAAAACGCACTTGTCGAAAAATTTTCTGGCTATCCTATTTTTAAGTGTTTCTAAGCGTATTGAGACAGTCGCCATTATAGAAAGTTTTTTGACCCGCTTCAGTTTTTGGGTCCGGCAAAAAAAAAAAAAAATTTGGTCGAAAAAATTTCGTGCCCATCCTGTCGATTTGACTGGGAAGAGTTTTGAGACACTCGCCATTATAGTGATTTTTCAAAAAAAAAAAAAAAGCAGCAAAAAAAAAAAAAGAGCGAAAAAAAATTTATTCCAGAGTGTGCTTTTCCGTTGTTTCCGCAGCGCCGTGATTTTGTTAGTGTTCTAGGCTCGCGTCTCTAGCACGGTTCAGCCTAGGACCAGACAAGATCTACCGTCGTTGAGCGCTTATTCAACTTTGCATCTCTGAATTTATTATTGCTGACCCTTTTGCTACCATATTATAAGCCTTCCCAGCTCCACATACATCTACATCGTGCGCTTGACTCTCCCTCGTAATCGCTCTATCCAAGCTTTGAGAGTTTTGACTACATCGGTTGCCGATCACGCTTCTTCTTTGGGTAAGAACTGGTAAGAATTTGAGATTTGCTTGACGGATTTGTGATCGTCCACCACACCACCACCACCACTTCCTAGTAGTCCGTCAATCATATTCTTGTGTGTTTCTATTGCTGCTAACCATGGCAGGATCACAAGCCGATTTAGACCGACCGGGAGAACATGACAAACAAAGCGCTACATGATAAGTTTCAACAAATGATGAGTGGGCAGGTGGACGATGTGCTAAATAGATTTGAAGAGGCCATGGAGAAGATAGATGGCATTGAGAAGGCGTTCGAAACAAAGCTCGATAACAAGTTTAATGAATTGCTCGCGCGTCTACCACCACCACCACCGGCTGCACCTAACGCACCTCTACTACAACAACACGGACTACCTCCACATCGCGAAACAGCCCTCCGCCGAGCTTCCGTGTCCCTCTTCACTGGCCAAGCTGCTTTGGTGCTGCTGTTGATACTTCGTGGCTCCTGCTGCTGCGGTGGGGAGGATGATTATGTGAGAGATTACGAGGATGAGGTTGATCAACATCGAACTACGTGCAACCACCAGCACCACAACCACCAGGTCGCCCACATGCAAATAATGGCAATGTTGGGCTCCCCTTCAGTGCGATATCATGACCATCTCCCTAAACTGAAATTGAATATCCCACCATTTGAGGGTAGATATGTTCCTGATATATATCTTACTTGGGAGTTAGAAACTGAACAACGATTTACATGTTTACAATATCCCGAGGAGAGACGTGTTCTGCTTTGCCGTTTGTGCTTTCACTAGCTTTGCATGTGTTTGGTGGTCGAACATTGTAGATTATATCCTGTTCCAGCTACTTGGGCTGCTTTGAAAACTGCTATGCGTACTCGTTGGGTTCCACCATATTATCAACGTGAATTACTTCAAAAATTGCAGCGCTTAAGACAAGGAAAAATTCGGTGAAGAATATTATCAGGAATTACAAACTGGCTTGATTAGATGTGGTATTGTTGAGGAGAATGAAGCTATGCTTGCACGTTTTCGGGTGGATTAAATAGAGAGATTCAGACCATTCTAGACTACAAGGATTATAATAATATCACTCGATTATTCCATCTTGCTTGTAAAGCTGAACGTGAAGTGCAGGATCGATGTGCCTTGGCGCGGACTAACTTTTCTCGCAGGTCGACCTTCATCATGGACACCACGTGCATCATCTACTTCCACACGTTCTACTACACCGGCACCTCCGCCGGCTGCCACCTCCAACCGTGATACAAGAAAGCAAGCACAACCACCACTATCTCGCCAAGAGTACACCTTTGGGCCTACAGAGCTCTTCTTCTTCCATGGAGTCAACAGGGCACACAAGTGATATTATTTGTCGTCGTTGTAAGGGAAGAGGACATTTTATGAGAGAATGCACATCTCAGCGTGTGATGATTGCTACGAGGATGGTGGGTATGAGTCTGCTAGTGACTATGATGAAGAGACTTTGGCTCTTATTACACATGAAGAACACGGTGGAGATGATTACGATCTGAGACGCAATACATGGCTGTGAAGATGCCGACAGGTATGAATGTTTAGTTGCTCAACGTGTTTTGAGTGTGCAGGTTACACAAGCTGAGCAAAATCAGAGGCATAACTTGTTCCATACAAAGGAGTTGTGAAGGAACGTTCTATTCAGCGTCATCATAGATGGAGGGAGCTGCAACAACTTGGCTAGCATGGATATGGTGGAGAAGCTTTCTCTCACCACAAGACCACATCCACATCCTTACTACATCCAATGGTTCAACAACAGCGGCAAGGTTAAGGTAACACGCATTGTTCGTGTGTATTTTAGTATCTCTACATATGCTGATTATGTTGATTGTGATGTGGTACCTATGCAAGCATGTTCCTTATTACTTGGTAGACCATGGCAATTTGATAAAATTCTGTACACCATGGTAGAAACAATCAGTATACTCTTGTTCACAAGGATAAAAATATTACTTTGCTTCCTATGACTCCTGATTCCATTTTGAAAGATGATATTAATAGAGCTAATAAAGCAAAACAGGAGAAAATAAGAGTGAAAATCAGATTTTGGCAAAAGAATTTGAGCAACAAATGAAGCCTAATAATAAACCATCTAATGTTGCTTCGAAATTAAACTGAAAAGTGCATGTTTATTTGCCACCAAATCTGATATTGATGAGCTAGATTCTAGCAAATCTGTTTGCTATGCTTTTGTGTGCAAAGAGGCATTATTTTCATTCGAGGACGTGCCTTCCTCTTTGCCCCTCGCTGTCACTAACATTTTGCAGGAGTTCACGACGTCTTCCCACAAGACGTGCCACCGGATTACCACCTATTCGAGGGATTGAGCATCAAATTGACTTAATTCCGTGCATCGCTACCCAACCGCGCACCATACCGCACCAATCCAGAGGAGACGAAGGAGATTATGCGTCAAGTCACAGGAGCTGCTCGACAAAGGTTATATACGCGAATCTCTTAGTCCTTGTGCTGTTCCTATTATACTAGTGCCTAAAAAGGATGGTACGTCGGCGTATGTGTGTTGATTGTAGAGGCATTAATAATATTACTATTCGTTATCGCCATCCTATTCCTAGGCTAGATGATATGCTTGATGAATTGAGTGGCTCTACAATATTCTCCAAAGTTGATTTATGAGTGGATACCATCAAATTCGTATGAAATTGGGAGATGAATGGAAAACAGCATTTAAAACTAAGTTTGGATTATATGAGTGGTTAGTCATGCCTTTTGGGTTAACTAATGCACCTAGTACTTTCATGAGATTAATGAACGAAGTTTTAGGTGCTTTCATTGGACGATTTGTGGTAGTTTACTTTGATGATATACTGATTTATAGCAAATCTTTGGAAGAACATTTGGAACATTTACGTGTTGTTTTTAATGCTCTACGTGATGCACGCTTGTTTGGTAACCTTGGGAAGTGCACCTTTTGCACCGACCGAGTATCTTTTCTTGGCTATGTTGTTACTCCACAGGAATTGAAGTTGATAAAGCCAAGATTGAAGCTATTGAGAGTTGGCCGCAGCCCAAAACGGTCACACAAGTGAGGAGTTTTCTTGGACTCGCTGGTTTCTATAGGCGTTTTGTGAGAGACTTTAGCACCATTGCTGCACCTCTCAATGAGCTTACAAAGAAGGATGTGCCTTTTGTTTGGGGTACCGCACAAGAAGAAGCCTTCACGGTATTGAAAGATAAGTTGACACATGCTCCTTTACTCCAACTTCCGACTTTAATAAGACTTTTGAGCTTGAATGTGATGCTAGTGGAGTTGGATTAGGAGGTGTGTTATTACAAGATGGCAAACCTGTTGCATACTTTTACGAAAAATTGAGTGGGCCTAGTCTGAACTATTCTACTTATGACAAAGAATTATATGCTCTTGTTCGGACTTTAGAGACATGGCAACATTATTTATGGCCCAAAGAATTTGTTATACATTCGATCATGAATCTTTGAAACATATTAAAAGTCAAGCTAAACTGAATCGTAGACATGCTAAATGGGTTGAATTCATTGAGACTTTCCCTTATGTCATTAAACACAAGAAGGGTAAAGAAAATGTTATTCTTGATGCTTTGTCTCGTCGCTATACTATGCTTTCACAACTTGACTTCAAAATATTTGGTTTGGAGACCATCAAAGATCAATATGTGCATGATGCTGATTTTAAAGATGTAATGCAGAATTGTAAAGAAGGAAGAACATGGAACAAGTTCGTTATTAATGATGGTTTTGTGTTCGTGCTAACAAGCTATGCATTCTGCTAGCTCTGTTCGTCTTTTGTTGTTGCAGGAGGCGATGGAGGAGGATTAATGGGACACTTTGGCCAAGAAGACGGAGGATATACTTGCTACCCATTTCTTTTGGCCAAAGATGAGACGGATGTTGAGCGTTTTGTTGCTCGCTGCACTACATGTCAAAAAGCTAAGTCACGACTCAATCCTCATGGTTTATATATGCCTTTGCCTGTGCCTAGTGTTCCTTGGGAGGATATATCTATGGACTTTGTTTTAGGTTTACCTCGAACAAAGAAGGGAGGATAGCATATTTGTTGTCGTGGATAGATTCTCGAAAATGGCACACTTTATACCATGTCATAAAAGCGATGATGTTGTTAATGTTGCTGATTTGTTCTTTCGTGAAATTATTCGCTTGCATGGTGTGCCAAATACTATTGTTTCAGATCGTGATACTAAATTTCTTAGCCACTTTTGGAGATGTTTATGGGCTAAGTTGGGGACTAAACTGCTTTTTAGTACTACTTGTCACCCCAAACCGATGGATAAACTGAAGTAGTCAATAGAACATTGTCTACTATGCTTAGGGCTGTTTTGAAGAATAATAAGAAAATGTGGGAAGAATGCTTGCCTCATATTGAATTTGCTTATAATCGCTCATTGCATTCTACAACTAAGATGTGCCCTTTGAAATTGTGTATGGCTTCCTACCTCGTGCACCTATTGATTTGTTGCCTCTTCCATCTTCGGAGAAGGTTAATTTTGATGCTAAAGAACGTGCTGAATTGATTTTAAAAATGCATGAGATAACTAAGGAAAACATTGAGCGTATGAATGCTAAATATAAACTTGCTGGAGATAAGGGTAGAAAACATGTTGTCTTTGCACCGGAGATCTTGTTTGGTTACATTTGCGTAAGGATAGGTTTCCTAATTTGCAAATCAAAGCTAATGCCACGTCTGATGGTCCATTTAAGGTGTTAGAGAAAATAAATGATAATGCATATAAACTTGAGCTGCTGCAGATTTTGGGGTTAGTCCCACTTTTAACATTGCAGATTTGAAGCCTTATTTGGGTGAGGAATATGAGCTCCGTCGAGGACGACTTCATTTCAAGAAGGGAGGATGATGAGGACATCAATACCATTGTTACACCCACAGCCCCTACTGCTACATATCTTGGACCAATTACTAGAGCTCACAAGACGCCAATTAAATTATCGTACTTTCGTTTCTTGGTAATGATTCTAATGTTCATGAGAATATGATGCTGCCTAAATTGGATACATTTGTTTTGCTTATAAATGAAGGCCCTAGCTTGGAGAAGGATGGACATTGAGCAAGAACAAGCATGGAGATAATGCCATGCAAGGGGAACAAGAACGGAGTTACAAGTGATGATTTCAGGACTTTGAAGCCACCATAATGGGTGCATGAAGCCTTGGACGAAATATACAAGATGCTACTTCATAAATGTCGTCCCGAGGCTATTCTAGGTGCTGCGTCACCTTATTAGTGGGCCAGGCCCATGTAATTTCGAAATACTTAAGTATAGGCTGTTTTAGAGTCCGTATGTGTGGGGAAACAAGAGTTAGGGTTGATTTGGACCCTCCACCAAGGGCCACGAAATTCCCCCTCTTCCTCCATATATACAGCCCTTAGGGCACAGTTTAGACCTTGGGTTTTGTTTAGATTAAAAGTTCGCCATAGCTGCAACTTCGCGCATTTCGCTTGTGTTCAACGACTGCACAAAGCGCCACAGAACCCCACCTTGATCAATAAAGCTTTCATCTTATATTCGCAATATCCAGATTGCAATCTCAGTTTCTTGCTTGTTCTTCGCTTGCTCGCAGGAAATGCAGACCCTCGTGGTCGTTGATCGTGCTCCGGCGTGGTCAATAACCTCTCGGAGTTGGTTTAGCGATTGCTAAGGCGCGACGTCCTCGCACGTTCGTAGTCGGATTGTCAAAGTCGACTTCCTCCAAAGCGAAAACCAACATCTCATCGAAAGACGGGACACCTTTGCCTCTATCAGTTACTATGTTGAGATTGTAATGATGCCATATGGGAGATCTCACTCATAGCATATGACAAGTTCAATGGATTGTCAAACATGAAGTGACCAATAGAATTTTCACAAGATGTCCTATGGAGCATAGCATCACAACTAGGCAACTCAACATGCTCATCATCATATTCATCATAAATAGGTAAGTCAAGGCATGAAGAAGTTTCACTAGCATGAAGCATGGTAATAGGTGGGTCAACATCATGGGAGCAATCGATGGTAAGAGAGTCCACTAGTGGGACAAGAGAAACACCATCACCTATGTTACCTTTGGAGCATCGCTCATGTGTTGTAGGTGAGGTGTCAATGATCCATTCGTTGTCATCTTCATCGTGATGGAACCATGTGGGGGGTGTATCATCGTCCACCATGGCCATCGTCGTCTCCAATGTAGGGATGGACTCGTCGAGGATAGGCATGATGCGGAGCATCCCACGATCATCCCCATGGACCTACAACCGTCTCATCAAGAACCAAGAGGACCCATGACACGAGCTAGAGCTAGAGCTCTCGAGAACGAGGTGACCTCTTTCCTTATTGATATCACATATGATCCACTCGAGACATGGCTACTACCTAAGTCCGATATGCTATGCATGATTAGGTGTCAAGGGGAACCTCCCGAGGATGCACGTGAAGATGGACAAGCCGCCAAGTCCACGGATGAAGAGAACCAACGGAAACGAGCAAGATCAACTTCCATGCCCCGGACATCCGGCCATGGCCCCGGACATCCGGCCCCTGGAGCTTCTACCTCAACATGCTCCAAACTGCCCAAGTCTCCAGGGCCCGGACATCCGGCCTCAGCCCGATATCCGCCCAAGCCCGGAAATCCGGCTCCCTCACCCGGTTCGCTGAACGGTCGCCCAGCCGGACATCCGGCTGAGAGCCCGGACATCCGCCCGACGCCGGACGTCCGGCCTCCCCTTCTGCGTCGCGGCGGCCCGGACTTGTCCCTTGTACCCTTCGCCCGAGACTATATATACTTGATCCCTCCTCTTTCTAGGGTTAGCATTGGATTAGCTCATATTCTTGTGTGAGAGCCTTTGCTCATCCACTTGGCTACTTCTCCTCGGAGATCAGGACTCTACGGAGAAGATCCCCAAGCGGATTCAAGACCCCTACTAGGGTGGACCCCATCAAGGCCTTCTCACGGAGAAGAACGGCTACCGTTTGTATCTTTCCTTTGTTGATCTTGAATCTTGTGCCACCTTATGTGATCGATAATCTAGCGCTTGTGTGATTGATCTCTTGTCGGTTGAGTGAGTTCTCTCGCTTTCCCGTGTTATCCCTCTTGTTCTTCCGCGTGTTCTTCGTGATTCACCGTAGGATCCGCTCCAACGTGAAAGATCATCCACGTAGGGTTCCGCCCTACATCATCTATGGTATCATGAGCCACGTTGATCACGTTATTGGAGCCCCTACCCCTCTTTTTCTAGCTTGATTTTGTTGTTTTTGGCCCAATTCCGAAAATTCCCCACAAAAATAGCCCCAAATTTTTTTGTGATTTGTTAGTGTGATGAAGTTTTGTTGGATTTGATCCACAGATTTCGTGTGTTGCAGGTAGATCTAGCTTTTCCCCAACTTTTCCTCAATTTCCATCCACAAAATCGCCCAAATTTTGACCGGATTTGACCGCTCCTCGCGGTGTTCTTCGAGCCCGGACATCCGGCCCGAACAGCCCGGACATCCGACGCCCCGGACATCTGGCTTCTAGCCCGGATTTCCGGCCCCTGATAACAACAATCCCATCCACCACCCCAATCACCGCCTAACTTTCGCCAAATTTTGTCCCGTGCCCACATACACTTCCACTTACCTCCACCACTTCCGCATAACACCACCATAGCCTTTTCCACTACCAATTCCGACAATGTTTCCAACTTTTGCCTTGAGAATTTGAGTTGTGGTTTTCCGTATCCTTTTGTGTTTCGGCTATCTAGGTACGGTTCAACATCAACATCACCACCGCTCATCTTCGCCAAGGACGGTAACATCGTCGACACCTTTGACATTACTTGCACTTGCATTCATAACCATCATAGCCCATCTTTTGCGTTGCTTACCCATCGAGACTAGCCATTGAGTATTGCCGGCAACGTGACTTGTGCACATTAGTGATCATACTCCATAGCATACATACCATACTAAAGTGGTGCATATCTTAGCATCAACTTGTGTGTCACAAAGTTGTCATCGCATACACAATTGCTATCTTGGTTCGTGAACTTTTGCATGAGAACAGAGCTCAAAAGAGAAAGAGCCAATCAAGCTTTTAAGCAAAGAGAGAAAGATAAGCAAAGATCTTATGAGCAAGAACCATAGCATCATACAACATTAAGATTGTCATACTTGATCATCTTGGATCAACACATCGAAACACCATACATATAGCATACTTGGGATAGAAGTCGTTGCATTTTTGCTTAGTAGGTTGTGCACAAGTTCAGATTCGCCTATTGTGCAATCGTATAGCGTCTCTCTAGTGTTGTGCAACAAGAGCATCTTGGTGAATTCCACATTTTGGCTCATCCTTGGTTGCATAACCCCATATTATCTAGTTGCGTGTGTGTTTCCGTGTACCATATCTTGCTATTGGTCTACTTGTTGCATTTCCAAATTTTGTGAATCATTTCCAACTTTATTGAGTCTCACTTACAATTGCATCAAATTTTGTGCCATCATCCTAACCGAGCTCCACCATAAGCTTTTATTTGTGTAGGTGTGAGAACCGACAAGAATCGGTACCAAGAGTGTTATTTCATTGTCCGCATTTGAGTGAACTTGATTCATTTTCAACATCGGTCAAAGGTACATTGGTATAAGTTCTTTTCCGTTCTACCACTCACATTTTGCTTGGAATGATGCATAGGCCAAGTTCTTCTACAAACCCACTCTTCATCGAGCAAGACGACGACATGTCTACATACGTCACCAAGAGCCACCTCTTTGGTGCACAACGAGCGTTGCACCAAGAACAACAAGCAATGAGCGACCGCATCGACAACCTCGCCACCGACTTGCGACTCTCCGAGCAACGTACAAGAGACTACTTCGACAACAAGTTCGATGCTCACAAGCAAGAGAACGACGCAAGAATGGACGAGATCCGCGCTTTGATGAGAAACCGGCATCATTCAACTTCTTCCTCATCAAGACGGAGCCGCTCGAGTAGACACCCCGACGACACCTTCTACGACTCAAGTACACCTACTTCGAACACTCTTCGTCGTGCCGCTCGACAAGACCGTCATGCATCTCGCAACCCGCTACATGACAAGCATTCACAAGAGCAAGTTGATGATCAAGCTCCTCGTCCTCAATCAAACCAAGAGGCTTTTGCTCAAGCTCAAGAACGACAACGTCTTCGTCGCCAACAAGAGGAAGAACGAGCGCGTTTACACCAAGACGAACAAGACGCCAAGGCTCAACGTCTTCAACAACAACAACGTGAAGCGCAAGCTCTTGAGGCGCAACGTGCCCTTCAAGAATCAAGTAGAGCCTTCGCCAACCGCAATCGCGAACGGCGCAATCAAGAGGAAGCCCTTCGAGAAGAAACCCAAGAGAGGAACTACCAACCTCATGTACAACGTCAAGTTCCTCAAGCTCCTCCACAAGCTCGTCAAGCTCCACCTCAACCTCAAGTTCAACAAGAGCAAGTTGACCATGGTCTTCCTCCGCGCCAAGAGCAACATGAATACGAGTACAATCCACGTCAAGGACGTCATCATCAACATCGCCAACAACACAATGAAGAGCAACGCTACGACAAGCTAAAATTCACCATGCCCAAGTTCAACGGAAGCAATGACCCCGAAGACTACCTCTCATGGGCATTGAAGGTTGACAAAATCTTCCGTTTGCACAACTATGATGAAGCAAAGAAAATCGCTATGGGCTCACTTGAGTTCCAAGACTATGTGCTCATATGGTGGGAACAAATCATTGAGCGACGACAAGCAAGAGGTGAACCTCCAATCACCGCTTGGGCTCAAATGAAGGATGTCATGTGAGCACATTTTGTGCCAACCTACTACAACCGCGACCTCTTCAAGAAACTCCAACTACTCAAGCAAGGAACAAAGAGTGTCGAAGAATATTACAAGGAAATGGAGATAGCCATGATTCGAGCCAATGTCAAGGAAGATGATGAGCAAACTATGGCACGTTTCTTGAATGGACTCAATCATCCCATCAAGAAGATCGTCGACTTCCAACCATACTCATCCCTCATTGAGCTCGTGCATCAAGCTACAAAGGCGGAACGCCAAGTGCAAGATGACTTCAAATACGCCAAGTACTCATCCAAGACCTACGGCTCATCCAACAACCAAGCTTCAACGACTACTCCAACATCTACTTCGACCAAGCTTTCTTCAAGAAACGACGACAAGTCAAGTTACAAGAAGACTTCGACAAGTTCAAGTCGTCCTTCTCCTACTACAAGCAACCTCAAGCCGCGTGCTTCATCCTCTACCCCGACCGATGAGACCATCTGATGTAGGGTGGAACCCTATGGCGTCGATCTTTCACGTTTGGAGTGGGATCCCTCGAAGAACACGATGAACACAGGGAAGAATGGAGAGAAATCACTGGGGGAAACACTCAAGAACAAGTCCAATCACACATCCACTAGACAATCAAACACACAAGATCACAAGGTACATGAACAACAAAGGGAAAGATACAAGGTAGAGTTCATCTCCGTGAGGAGGTCTTGAAGGGGTCCGCCCAAGAGGGGGTCTTGATGATATATCCCGCAGGATCTTCTCCTAGATGGAGGTCTTGGCCTCCAATGGAGTAGGGGTCTCTCTCTCTCAAGAGTAGAGGTAGGAGCAAAGCTCACCTAAGAATGAGCTATCATATTTGCTGACCCCAGAAAGGGAGTGGAGGTGGTCTATTTATAGTCTAAGCCACGAAGGGGTAAGTGGGAGAGGGATACAAGGCCAAAGGCCCTTGCTGCAAGACAGCAGGGCGGTAGTACGGGCTCATGGCGGTAGTACCGCTTGAGCGGTAGTACCGCTTGGAGGGGCGGTAGTACCGCTTTGGTGGCCTTAGCGGTAGTACCGCTTGGGAGGGGTAGTACCGCTGCTTTGGAGCTGCCAGTTCTCTTCCTCCTTCTCTTCCATGCTTCCCTCGCGGACGGTGTAGTCGTTCCTTGGCGCTTGCACTCCTCCTCGACATCCGTGAAGCTCCGACAATACTTATGCATGCACACGGGAGAAGTGTCAAGTAGTATACCATCCTCGAAGGGGTCAAGTGAACACGTGTAAAGGAGAAGATTCACCTTTATGTATGAGAAGTAGAGGTTGCACGTGTCACTTGCCAAACGGACTCTTGACATGGTGATTACCGTAGGATGCTCCGCATCATCCCCTCCCCCTTGGGAAAGATCCGACCTCGGATCAAGACCAAATCACCATGGGAAAGAGATAGCGTCGCCGTGTTGAAGTGGACGATCACCAAGTACTTGTCATCTTGAAGCTCGAAATGGGCACTCTCCAATGTCGCGCCATCTTGTGATTCCTTCAAAAGGAGTAAATAGAACAAACACTTGGAAAAACAAATGTGGTTAGTGTTAGTGCAAAACCAAGCATTCAAGAGGTGATTCACCAAACAAGTGTTGTCATCAAACATAGCATAGGGTGTGACAAAGGATTGTGACATGGCATGTAAGCATATCAATCGAGCACAAGCAAAAATATCATGGGAACAAGCATGTAAATGTGAGGTAGAGATGCAAATATGTGTGACAAGAGCACAAGCATCCACCTCAAGGTCATAGCAAGTATGCATAAAGCGCTCGACAAATGGTCGATGGTAGGCATAGGAAGTATTCACAACACCAAATAAAATGAAGTGTCTAAACACATGGGTCAAGTGCAAGACAATCCAAGCATAATGTGCATAGGGTGTAGTGAATATAGTGTGGCACTCAACGCAATAGAAAGAGCAATTATTCATCATGTGTGAGGCCATCAAGTCAAGCATGTAGCAATCAATGGGATATGGCATATGTGAAGAAATGATATTGGTGCAACCAACCATATGATAGTAGCAAGTAGTCCAAGAATTGGATGCAACACCCAAGGTATATATATCATGAAGCATGGAAATGTGGCAATCATTGGTGAAAGCAATATCTCGAACATCTTGGCAAATGGTGCAAGCAACACATGAAGTATGATCCACAATATCCAAGCTCAAGAAGGATGTCACCTTGAAAGTGTGTCCTTGTGCATTCTTCACAATGCCAAGTGGAAGCAAATACGATTGTAGAAGCGAGTCGTGGTAGAATGTATGAGGCTCGCTCTCAAGAGCTCGAATGGTCAACTCACGTGAAGTGGAAGTCGACACAAAGTCCAAGTATCCTACACATGCACATAACAAAACAAAGAACGATGCACATGGTAGATAAACACATCATCCATCATGATGGTTCTCATCTTTGCACAAAACCATTAGAAGCACAAGTGCATGAATAATATGATGCAACAATGGCTAAATTCATGGCACTAGGTATATGGTGCAAAGAAGTAAGACAAGCATGCTTCACAAGAATTATGTCAAAATCTCCAAATATATGCGAGAATGCTATGGGGCAATCTCATGAGCAAGAAGAGAATCATTGTTGCACTCAATACATGGCAAATCATCTAGCATGAGGGAGGCAACACATAGAGATATATGACAAGAAGCAATATGAATCATGTGCAAAGCATATAGATGGTTGTCATCAACCGCATGAAATGGTGATGCAACATAAGCAAGCATAGTAATCAAGTCGTGCAAACTAGTGGAGCGAAGATGCAACACACTAGAAGAAATCATGTCAATCATGTCATGTAAACAAATAATAGGCATAGGGAATGCACATGACATATCGCAAGCACGAACACAAAGCAAGATCATAGTGTCATCATAGGCATGGGGCACAAAGCAATCATGGCAATACCAAACAATATCTCCACCACGCTTGCAAATACACATACATGTACTAGAATCAATCATCATGTGTAATGCAAAGCATGGGTCACAAATGCATGGCAAAGGCATAGGAATGGGCATATCATGCAAAGTGAACATGGCAAGATGGGCAAAGGATATATAATGGACAACTACCCATAACCATGTGAGGGCCATGTAGAAGAAATGCCAAGTGTTTTGCCAAGTGAGCGGTGGGAAAGGCAATCCATGGGATCCCAAATCATCGTTGCTCTCTAGAGCTCGTTTTGTCAACTCGTGGGATTGCGAGGTCGACAAGTATTCATGGGTACCTACACAAAAGAGACACAAACGAAAGAAAAAGTGCGTGTGGTAAATGTACACATCATCCATCATGATGTGTATGTGCGTGTGTGAGTTAGCACAAGATAAGCATCGCTCAAAGAAATTTGATGCATGGTATAAGAACATGTCATCCATCATGAAAGAATAGTTATTGTATATGACACGATGGGGACACAAATTGAGAATGCAAGTATATGGCACATCAAAAGCATGTTTCTTCATGGGGAGCATATGGTGCACACAAGTATGGGAATCATACAAAGAATAGGATGGAACAAATTCTCCTAACATGTATGAGGAAACTATGGGGGCCTCCTCATAAGCAATAGCGGACATATCATTTGGAGAAAATGGACAACATCCAAAACAATGCATATCCGAAGCTAGTTGGGCATGGCATGGCATATGAGATAAATGATGCAAAGGGAGCATATCAATATCATCACAAGAAAAACAAATGCCAACAACCATGGGCTTGTCATCTATGCCATATGTGCAAATTGGGTTTATTTTAATGGCATATGCATAGTCACTATGGAGAGATTGCAAATAAGACATATGGTTGATCTCATGCATAGCATATGACAAGTCAAGCGGATTAGCAAACATGATGTGACCTAAAGAATTGTCACAAGAAATCCTATGTAACATAGCATCACAACTAATAGACTCCACATGAGAATCATCATATTCATCATAAATGGGCAAATCATCACATGGGGAAATCATACTAGAATGAAGCATGTCAATAGGGTGATCAACATCATGCAAGCAATCAATGTCAAGAATGTCCACTAGTGGGACTAGAGCATCACCGTCACCTATGTTACCTTTGTCATTCCACTCAAGTGGTGTAGGTGAGGTGGGAAAGACCAAATGGTGGTCATCTTCATCTTGATGGAACCATGTGGGGGGTGCATCATAGTCCACCATGGCCATTGTCTTGTCCAAAGGGAGGACGAAGTCGTCGAGGATCGGTGCGTCATCATAAATGGGACCTTGCACCAAATGAGAAGACACAATAGAGGTAGAGGTCAAGTTTTTAGAAATGCAAATGGCCTCACTAGACCTATCAACTATCTCACTCTCTCTATGTGGTGGTTCACTCACTCCCTCAAAATAGGTGCACTCAATCTCACATATGGTGGAGTCACTCATGTCACTCAAGTGGTGGGGGTTGTGGCTCTCCTCACATGGGAATTGGGGCAGCTCATCATGTATGGGGCTAGTGGTGAAGTCACTCTCACTCTCAATATGGTTGCACAAGTCACTCAAGTCATCATACGTCGCCGTGGTCGAAGTGAAATACTCAACCATCTCATCTCTGTCGCCATGGATGAAGGCCAAGATGGCACATGATCACTCTCGCCTCCAAAGATGGAAGCATCATCCTTGCTCTCCACCTTGTCCCTTGCCTCCAAAGCTTGGTCCTTGAAGGTCTCCGTGAGTCGCACGTGTCTCCGCAACATCTTGAAAAAGAGTCAAGGTAGACTCGGCATCATCAATGCCACAAAGAGGGATGGCGGTGAAGTTGCACTTGGGAGCATCGTCTTGGAGCTTGTCGGGCTTGGACATCGTGGTGGTACTAGCCTCATGCTTGTCGTAGAGCTTGGTCACCGCGAAGTGTGCTTGGGGTGGAGAAGCCTTGGCCTTCATGAATTCTTGTTCCGCCTTGAGAGCACCAATGTAGTAGTCGTCGATGGACTTGAAGTTCTCGAGGAAGATGGTCTTGGAGATGTCGTTGTGCAATTCCATCATGAAGTGGAACTTCACATGGGGTCGTCCACGCCGGCTCGTCGCAAGGCAATCTTCATCTCCTTGAAGTACGCGTCGATGGACTTGGATCCTTGGATGGTGTTCTCCAATTGGCGTCGAAGTTGTTCCGTGTAGGTTGGAGGCACGAACTCTCGCCGCAAAGCTCTCTTC
The DNA here is from genome assembly GCA_021605205.1 of Aegilops longissima. Taxonomy (NCBI): domain Eukaryota; kingdom Viridiplantae; phylum Streptophyta; class Magnoliopsida; order Poales; family Poaceae; genus Aegilops; species Aegilops longissima. The sequence goes on from JAHIAM010002659.1 coordinate 56,407, forward strand.
ATCTTGGGCCAACTCATCTCGTAGCACTCCGAAGGTGTGTGAAGCCACCATGTCGAGGCGTAGTCGTGGAAGTTTCTTGTGGCGCACTTCACTTGATCTTCGGAGGAACTTGATGTAGCTTGAGGTAGTCGTCCATCAAACGCTCCCACTCGAGGTACTCCTCGGGTTCTTGAGTCCCATAGAAAGGAATCTCGTGGTCGATGTCGAGGTCGTAGTAGCTCGTGGAAGTCGCGGACTTGAGCTTGGGGAGCTTCTCTTGAGCGTAGTCTTGGGGTGCTTGTTGGCGAAGATGCCGAATATCCGAAGGCGAAGATGCCTTGAAGTCGCTTGGCGAAGATGCCAAGGGAGATGGTGAAGTCGTTGAGCGGTTGTTGATGTTGAGCTCTTGACCTTCACGTTCTTGTTGATGATGGTGTCGATGCCGATGTGATGTTGCCGGAGATGGTCGCTCGGAAGGATGTGCTCTTGAGCGTCTTCTCGAAGATGAGGAAGATCGCTTGTAGGACTTGATGAGGATTTGATCTCCTCCATTTTAGCTTGCATCTTGGCGTCGTAGTTGTTTTCCATGGCATCGAACTCGTCGTTGTTGTTGTAGACCGAAGATGAAATGCCTTGCCTATCCATCACAAGACTCGAGTAGAGGTGAGTAGGAAATGAGATAAACAATACCAAGTTACCTTTTCCCAAAGTTGAGGATGTATCCCGTTTCACTCAATGTGAGATGAAAGAATAGTGGAATTGGTACCGGACTTGTTCACTCACACCTATCAAGTAAAGCTTATGGTAGAGCTCGGTGAGGATAGTGGCACAAAAATTTGATGCAAAATGTTAGCAAGAGTCAATAATGTTGAAAGAGATTCACAAAATTCGCAAGCGAAACAAGTAGACCAATAGCAATATGTGGCACACGGAAACACACACACGGATAGATAAATGGGGCCGTGCAACCAAGGAATGAGCTCAAAATGTGGAATCCACCAAATAGGCGGATACGACACTTGTGCACAACCTATAAGATGCAAAATGGACAAACTTTCTATCCCAAGTATGCTATGTATGTATGGTTCCCGGTGTTTCTCTCAAGATGATCCAAGATGATCGGATATGATAATCTTATATGCAATGTGGTATGATGCTATGGCACTTGCTTACAAGCTTCTTTGCTCTTTCTCTCTTTTGCTTAAAAGCTTTATTTCTTTTTCTTTTTTGGCCACTTTGCACAATGCACAAACCAAGATAGCTTTTGTGTATATGCGGGAACGATATTGTGACACAATGGATGATATGATGATACCAAGATGATATGGTATGTATGCAATGGATGGTGTGATCACTAATGTGCACAAGTAACGTTGCCGGCAATACTCAAATGGCTAGTCTCGATAGGCAAGTAACGCAAAAGTAAGGCTAGGGGTTAACAATGCAATGGCAAGGGGAATATACAATGGAGGGATACCACGATATCAAGATGATATGGAGGTTACCGTCCGGCGATGATGAGTAGCGGTGTTCTTGATGTAGATACCAAGATGATGGAGACTCGTCCCTAAGTAGCCGAAACACCTTAGGAAACGGAAAAACCGCGAACTCAACATCTCAAACTTCAATTGTCAAAGTGGTGGTAGCGGAAAGCGGTGGTGGTTTGCACTTGGCAATGCGGAAGTGGAATGATGGGCTATACACGTGTCGGAGTTGAAGTTGTCGTCCCTAAGTAGCCGAAACACCTTAGGAGACACAAGCCACAACTCGAAAAAGCTCAATCAACAATTGGGTTAAGTTGGGTTGTCGGAAGTGTATGGTGGGCAAGGTTATGTGGAAGTGGTGGTGGTGGTTGATGAAGAAGAAATCGTCCCTAAGTAGCCGAAACACCTTAGGAGACTCGAATCACTACTCAAGCAACCACTAATGCTATGGGGAACAAAATTGGTTAGGTTGCGGAAGTCGGTGGTGGTTATGCGGAGGATGTGGCGGAAGCCCTAGGCAAAGATGCCAAAGTTCACAAAATTTGATGGAGTCAAATGGTGATGGTAGTATTTTTATTGGAAGGGGATGTCAATAGCTTCAAAACGAGCTAAAGAACGTCAAAATCGGACTCGGATGAATTAGTTATGGCGAAACGGTGAAAGTCGGAAGGCTGAAACTGGCTAGGGCGGTAGTACTGCTGGGAGGGCGGTAGTACCGCTCGAAGCGGTAGTACCGCTTGGAATGGGCGGTAGTACCGCTTGTGTCGGGTTTTTCGCAAAATCTGGCTCTGGGAGGCGGTAGTGCCGCTTGGAAGGGCGGTAGTACCGCTTGGAGGTGCTAAGCGGTAGTACCGCTTGGAAGGGCGGTAGTACCGCTCGTGTCGGGATTTTTCGCAAATCCGGGTAGGGGCGCGATTTTGGGGCGGAAATGGATGATTTCGGAGTCAAAATTGGAGATTTCGTGGATGGAAAGTGGGGAAACTTGGGGGAATGCTAGATCCACTTGAAACCAAGCGAATCCACGGATCAAAATCAACAAAACATCATCAAAACTAACAAATCACAAAAAAAATTGGGGCTATTTTTGGTGGGGATTTTCGGATTTAGGACGAAATCAACAAAATCAAGCTAGAAAAAGAGGGGTAGGGGCTCCAATAACGTGATCAACGTGGCTCATGATACCATAGATGATGTAGGGTGGAACCCTATGGCGTCGATCTTTCACGTTTGGAGTGGGATCCCTCGAAGAACACGATGAACACGGGGAAGAATGGAGAGAAATCACTGGGGGAAACACTCAAGAACAAGTCCAATCACACATCCACTAGACAATCAAACACACAAGATCACAAGGTACATGAACAACAAAGGGAAAGATACAAGGTAGAGTTCATCTCCGTGAGGAGGTCTTGAAGGGGTCCGCCCAAGAGGGGGTCTTGATGATATATCCCGCAGGATCTTCTCCTAGATGGAGGTCTTGGCCTCCAATGGAGTAGGGTCTCTCTCTCAAGAGTAGAGGTAGGAGCAAAGCTCACCTAAGAATGAGCTATCATATTTGCTGACCCAGAAAGGGAGTGGAGGTGGTCTATTTATAGTCTAAGCCACGAAGGGGTAAGTGGGAGAGGGATACAAGGCCAAAGGCCCTTGCTGCAAGACTGAGCGAGGCGGTAGTACTGGGCTCATGGCGGTAGTACCGCTTGAGCGGTAGTACCGCTTGGAGGCGGTAGTACCGCTTGGGTGGCCTTAGCGGTAGTACCGCTTGAGTGGTGGTAGTACCGCTCGTTTTGGAGCGCCAGGTTCTCTTCCTCCTTCTCTTCCATGCTTCCCTCATGGACGGTGTAGTCGTTCCTTGGCGCTTGCACTCCTCCTCGACATCCGTGAAGCTCGACAATACTTATGCATGCACACGGGAGAAGTGTCAAGTAGTATACCATCCTCGAAGGGGTCAAGTGAACACGTGTAAAGGAGAAGATTCACCTTTATGTATGAGAAGTAGAGGTTGCACGTGTCACTTGCCAAACGGACTCTTGACATGGTGATTACCATAGGATGCTCCGCATCACCATCAAGACAAGCTCCTTCAAGTGTTTCACTTGCGGCGGCCGAGGCCACAAGTCATACGAATGCACCAACAAGCGCACCATGATCCTCAACGACGATGGCACATATGACTCCATGAGTGAAGAGGAGATGGAAGCCCTTGAGCAAGTGGCCATGCACCGGCAAGTGAACGAAGATGAAGATGACCAAGTCTTTTGTGATGAGGATTCGAGTCCCGCTCTCGTTGTCTCCAAGGTCTTGACTCTTCAACATCAACAAGAAGAAGACCAACGATGCCACATCTTCCACACAAAAGCCGACATCAATGGACGGTCCATCAAGGTCATCATCGATGGAGGTAGTTGCCACAACTTGGCAAGTGAAGAACTATGCTGCAAACTCCAATTGGTTAAGAGGAAGCAGCCGCACCCCTACAAGGTCCAATGGCTAAGTGAATCCGGCACTATACGAGTTGAGCATACGGTCCTAGTATCTTTCAAAATTGGTGCATACGAAGACACTTTGGAGTGTGATGTGGTCCCAATGACCGTTTGTCACCTACGTCTTGGTCGACCATGGCAATTCGACCGTGGTGTCATACACAATGGGCGTACCAATCACTATAGCTTCAAGATGAAAGGGAAAGAATATGTGCTACGATCTATGTCTCCTAGTCAAGTGATAGCCGACAAGCAAGCCACACAATCATAGAGACAAGAGTGAGAAAGTGATCCACCCAAAAGTGAGTGAGAGCCACAAGCCAAATTTGAGCGACTCTTCGCCTAGAGTGAAAAACCTCATCCTATTCGCCACCAAAAGTGAGATGAGAGAAGTGTGTGAGAACCCATCGAGTGTGATGCACTTTGTCCTTGTGTGCAAGGATGGAGATCCAAAAACTAACACCATTCACGAGCTACCTTTGGTGTTTCAATTTCTTTTGCAGGAATTTCAAGATGTTTTCCCCGATGAGCTACCTCCGGGTCTACCTCCTCTTCGAGGCATTGAGCATCGAATCGACCTCATCCCCGGAGCGCCTCTACCAAACAAAGCTCCATACCGAGTCAATCCCGAAGAAACCAAGGAGATTCAACGGCAAGTACAACAACTCATCGACAATGGTCATGTACGTGAAAGCTTAAGTGATGTAGGGCGGAACCCTACGTGGGCGATCTTTCACGTTGGAGCGGATCCTACGGGGAAATCACGAAGAACGAGCGGAAGAACACGAGGAACTCACGGGGAGGAACAAGGGGAAACACTCAACCGACAAGAAATCAATCACACAAGCGCTAGATTATCGAACACATAGAGTGGCACAAGGTTCAAGATCAACCAAGGTAAGGATACACGAGTAGCCGTTCTTCTCTGAGAGATCTTGATGGGGTCCGCCCTAGAAGGGGGTCTTGAATCCGCTTGGGGGATCTTCTCCGTAGAGGTCCTGATCTCTGAGGAGAAGTAGCCAACTGGATGAACAAAGGCTCTCACTCCAAAACATGAGCTAATCCAAAGCTAACCCTAGAAAGAGGAGGGGATCAAGTATATATAGTCTCAGGGCGAAGGGGTACAAGGGACAAGTCCCGGAGGCACTGCACGCAGGCAGGGGAGGCCGGACGTCCGGGCGTCGGGCCGGATGTCCGGGCCTTCACGAGGCGCCGGATGTCCGGGCTATCAGCCCGGATGTCCGGGCTGTGGTGACCGTTTCAGCAGAATCGGGAGAGGGGCGCCGGATTTCGGGTGGAGCCGGATATCCGGCTGGGGCCGGATGTCCGGGCTGGGACGCCGGATGTCCGCCCTGGTACTTGGGCAGGTTGGTGAGGGTGATGTAGAAACTCCAGGGGCCGGATGTCCGGGGTCATGGCCGGATGTCCGGGGCCTGGAAGGTGATTTCGCTCGTTTCCGTTGGTTCTCTTCATCCATGGACTTGGCGGCTTGTCCATCTTCACATGCATCCTCGGGAGGTTCCCCTTGACACCTAATCATGCATAGCATATCGGACTTAGGTAGTAGCCATGTCTCGAGTGGGTCATATGTGATATCAATAAGGAAAGAGGTCACCTCGTTCTCGAGAGCTCTAGCTCTAGCTCGTGTCATGGGTCCTCTTGGCTTTTGATGAGACGGTCGTAGGTCCATGGGGATGATCGTGGGATGCTCTGCATCATCTCCCCCCCTTGAGAGAGATCTGACCTCGGATCAAAAGCTTCATCTCCATGGAAGGGTGTGAGGTCCTTGACGTTGAAGATGTCGCTCACGTTGTACTTGTCTCGAGGTATGTCGATCTTTTAAGCGTTGTCGTTGTAGCGTGCTAGCACCTTAAAAGGTCCATCGGCTCGAGGGAGAAGCTTGGACTTGCGTTCTTTGGGGAAGCGGTCCTTGCGAAGGTATAGCCACACTAGATCACCAATGTTGAAGACGATGGGTTGCTTGTTGGCGTTGAGCTTGTTTGCTTGACGTTGTACTTGGTGCTCAATGGTGTGCCTTGTATCTTCGTGCATCTTCTTGATGTAGCTTGCTCGTTCACTTGCATCCATGTTGGTGCGCTCTTGATAGAGGCAAAGGTGTCCTGTCTTTCGATGAGATGTGGTTTTCGCTTTGGAGGAAGTCGACTTTGACGATCCGACTACGAACGTGCGAGGACGTCGCGCCTTAGCAATCGCTAAACCAACTCCGAGAGGTTATTGACCACGCTAGAGCACGATCAACCTGACCACGAGGGTCTGTGATAGAGGCAAAGGTGTCCTGTCTTTCGATGAGATGTTGGTTTTCGCTTTGGAGGAAGTCGACTTTGACGATCCGACTACGAACGTGCGAGGACGTCGCGCCTTAGCAATCGCTAAACCAACTCCGAGAGGTTATTGACCACGCCGGAGCACGATCAACCTGACCACGAGGGTCTGTTTCCTGCGAGCAAACGAAGAACAAGCAAGAAACTGAGATTGCAATCTGGATATTGCGAATATAAGATGAAAGCTTTATTGATCAAGGTGGGGTTCTGTGGACGCCTTTGTGCGGTCGTTGAACACAAACGGCACGCGAAGTTGCAGCTATGGCGAACTTTTAATCTAAACAAAACCCAAGGTCTAAACGGTGCCCTAAGGGCTGTATATATGGAGGAAGAGGGGGAATTTCGTGGCCCTTGGTGGAGGGTCCAAATCAACCCTAACTCTTGTTTCCCCACACATACGGACTCTAAAACAGCCTATACTTAAGTATTTCGAAATTACATGGGCCTGGCCCACTAATAAGGTGACGCAGCACCTAGAATAGCCTCGGGACGACATTTATGAAGTAGCGTCTTGTATATTTCGTCCAAGGCTTCATGCACCCATTATGGTGGCTTCAAAGTCCTGAAATCATCACTTGTAACTCTGTTCTTGTTCCCCTTGCATGGCATTATCTCCATGCTTGTTCTTGCTCCAATGTCCATCCTTCTCCAAGCTAGGGCCTTCATTTGTAAGCAAAACAAATGTATCCAATTTAGGCAGCATCATATTCTCATGAACATTAGAATCATTACCAAGAAACGAAAGTACGATAATTTAATTGGCGTCTTGTGAGCTCTAGTAATTGGTCCAAGATATGTAGCAGTAGGGCTGTGGGTGTAACAATGGTATTGATGTCCTCATCATCCTCCCTTCTTGAAATGAAGTCGTCCTCGACGGAAGCTCATATTCCTCACCCAAATAAGGCTTCAAATCTGCAATGTTAAAAGTGGGACTAACCCCAAAATCTGCAGGCAGCTCAAGTTTATATGCATTATCATTTATTTTCTCTAACACCTTAAATGGACCATCAGCACGTGGCATTAGCTTTGATTTTGCAAATTAGAAACCTATCCTTACGCAAATGTAACCAAACAAGATCTCCGGTGCAAAGACAACATGTTTTCTACCCTTATCTCCAGCAAGTTTATATTTAGCATTCATACGCTCAATGTTTTCCTTAGTTATCTCATGCATTTTAAAATCAATTCAGCACGTTCTTTCGCATCAAAATTAACCTTCTCCGAAGATGGAAGAGGCAACAAATCAATAGGTGCACGAGGTAGGAAGCCATACACAATTTCAAAAGGGCACATCTTAGTAGTAGAATGCAATGAGCGATTATAAGCAAATTCAATATGAGGCAAGCATTCTTCCCACATTTTCTTATTATTCTTCAAAACAGCCCTAAGCATAGTAGACAATGTTCTATTGACTACTTCAGTTTGTCCATCAGTTTGGGGTGACAAGTAGTACTAAAAAGCAGTTTAGTCCCCAACTTAGCCCATAAACATCTCCAAAAGTGGCTAAGAAATTTAGTATCACGATCTGAAACAATAGTATTTGGCACACCATGCAAGCCAATAATTTCACGAAAGAACAAATCAGCAACATTAACAGCATCATCGCTTTTATGACATGGTATAAAGTGTGCCATTTTGAGAATCTATCCACGACAACAAATATGCTATCCTCCCTTCTTTGTTCGAGGTAAACCTAAAACAAAGTCCATAGATATATCCTCCCAAGGAACACTAGGCACAGCAAAGGCATATATAAACCATGAGGATTGAGTCGTGACTTAGCTTTTTGACATGTAGTGCAGCGAGCTACAAAACGCTCAACATCCCGTCTCATCTTTAGCCAAAAGAAATGTGTAGCAAGTATATCCTCCGTCTTCTTCACGCCAAAGTGTCCCATTAATCCTCCTCCATGCGCCTCCTGCAACAACAAAAGACTAACAGAGCTAGCAGGAATGCATAGCTTGTTAGCACGGAACACAAAACCATCATTAATAACGAATTTGTTCCATGTTCTTCCTCTTTACAATTCTGCATTACATCTTTAAAATCAGCATCATGCACATATTGATCTTTGATGGTCTCCAAACCAAATATTTTGAAGTCAAGTTGTGAAAGCATAGTATATCGACGAGACAAAGCATCAGCAATAACATTTTCTTTACCCTTCTTGTGTTTAATGACATAAGGGAAAGTCTCAATGAATTCAACCCATTTAGCATGTCTACGATTCAGTTTAGCTTGACTTTTAATATGTTTCAAAGATTCATGATCAGAATGTATAACAAATTCTTTGGGCCATAAATAATGTTGCCATGTCTCTAAAGTCCGAACAAGTGATAGATGATACCACTTGATAGAGGCGAGGGTGTCCCGATCTTTTGATGAGATGATAACTATCGATTTGGTGGAGACGACTTCGACGATCCGACTACAAACGTGCACGACGTTGCGCCTTAGCAATCGCTAAACCAACTCCGAGAGGTTATTGACCACGCTGGAGCACGATCAACCTGACCACGAAGGTCTATTCCTGCAAGCAATCGAAGAACAAGCAAGAATATGATAAAGCAATCTGAATATTGCGAATATATATGAAGTATTGATAATGGTGGGGATCCGTAAGCGGTCTTGGTCTGGTCGTTGGACACAAACAAAGTACACGAAGTTGCAATGGCTAACTTTAACTAAACAAATCCCAAGGAAAAAGCTACTAGATGGTTCTACTTATATAGGAGCAAGGGGTGGCGGCCAAGGAGGTGGGAGGACGTCCCAAGGCAGCCTAAAACTAACCCTAGGTCGTACAAGGCCAATGGGCCCAAGCGGAGGTGACGTAACACCTTTGGACTTGTAGTTTGACTCGGATTCTGCTGCAGCGTCAGATTGTTTCGTCTATAACTCAACGCTCCGAACGGATTTTAAGGTGATTCAATTGGGTTGGAAAATGCATGAAATCTATTTTCCAACAAAAAGAATCAACCAATTTGGAGTCCGTATGAAAAAGTTATAGACGTTTTGAGTCAGGTATGTCTGTGTAGTCCGAATCTGAGTCCAGAACGTGAGAGACTTGGACTCTATCTTCTCTTGGGCCAAAAGTGACGTGAGAGAACTTTTTGAACAGCAGGTAAACATCTCTTTCTCCCTTATCTTCATATGTGGATTGTACAAATGTCCCATACACCTGCAATTAGACATGGCACAAAAGTTTGTGAAGTATTTTTGTCCTGGATGACATAAATAAATTATTGCATGGTTTGCATTAGAAATCACCTCACAAATATACATGTATGCAATATTTTTGGTCGTATCCAAGGTAATCATGTCCTCATCATCCTCCCCTTCTTGAAAACAAAGCCGTCCTCGGCGTTGCTTAGTATGAAATATGGCTAACAAAAGAGACAAGGTATACATGTTGTGTATGTATATGTCATCCATTTTTACTTCACTTGATTTTTGCACATATGACACATGAATAGATGAGTAACTTGCATCGTTCATAAAATCTAACGCCAAAACATTATCACAAGAAGTAGAAGGCATGAAAATATTACAACTCAGTTTGCACATATAAGTGAAGCTCTTATTCATTTCAAAAGATTGACAATGTTCATCATTAAACCATCCCAACATTGGTGAATAAACCTTACTTGCATCAAGTTTACATGCTACAACATGCTTAAATAAGCAAACATGCAATAAGTTATTTGACACAGAATCATCACCAAGATTAGAGGTCATATCAAAATGATTAAACATTGATTCTTTTGCATCAATAGTTAATTCAATGGGTGCACTCAAAATTGTTGGTATTTCAGTTGTTTGATCACATGACGCATTCATGATAGTATCAAGATTCTCTAAAATAGGTGATGTGCTCAAATCACCAGTTAACTCAACACATGATGCATTCAAGTTAACTAGGGATGCATCATTCTCATGTGAAGTTATATCATTAATACCTTTACTGTTACCTTGTCGCAAAGACGTAGCTGATGTAGGTACGGGCCTTGATAATGCACCATACACTTGAGATGATGTCGCGCTCACAATCTGGGGTGGGGCTGCTCTAGTAGGTGCAACGGTGGAGGAACCAACTGACGATGGTGAGCATGAACTGGAATAGTAGTTGTTGTAGTCACCCAATGCATCCTCCTGTAGCTGTCTCTCAAAGGTACAAGCGCGAACATACATACCAATAATGGAACGAGGAATATAGTGAAATCTTGCACGGATATCATGGTTCAAACCACCAAAAAATCTATTCATTGTATCATCCTCAGATTCTTCTATGTCACAATGATGCATATAAGATTTGAACTCTTTGTAGTAAGTATGAACAGTGTTACTGCCTTGTTTTAATTGTTCAAATTTGCGAAGCAATTCACGACGATAGTAAGGAGGAAAAAATTGTTGTCTCATTACAGCTTTCAAAACTTTCCAAGTTGTGGGTTGGTTATCAATGTTTTTCTTACAATGTACACTCCACCAAACAGAAGCAAAACCAGTAAATGCTCTAGTGGTAGCTCGTATTCTCTCAAGTTCAGAAAAATCATGGTGACTAAAAACTTCTTCTAATTCAAGCTCCCAATCTAGATAAATAGCAGGATTAAATCTACCCTCAAATGATGGTAAAGACATACCCTGACCATATGCTTGTGTGTGTTGTCCCAACTCTCGTGATGGTGAAGATGTGTCCGTCGTCCAAGAACTTCTATCTCGGAACCTGTCATGATTAGTAGAAACAAGAAACAAAATTGAGAATAATGTTCCTATGAACTACTAGGATGTGGTTGTAAAGTGCTCACACATAAAGCAAATATCAATATCTTACAAGTTCTTACCATGCAGCAGGTGGTGACAGACAACCAGCGGTGTCAAGTAACTCTGAAGATTGTGTATAGCGATTGCCAGGAGAACGTACGTATACACGGTGTAGAAATATGTGGAGCTGGGTTGGCTATATATGGTAGCAAAAGATTAGCAATAATCAATTCAAAGATGCAATGTTGAATAAACGCTCAACGACGGTACTGTGCTGGTCCTAGGCTAGACCGGACTAGAGACGCGAGCCTAGAACACTAATGAGGTCACGGCATAGCACAACTAGCATCAATGAAGGATACTAAATAGCTCTTGACAGCAAGATATAAGTGAAGATCACAACGACAGTGAAGATAATGATGAAAACAAGCGCCAAGCAGGACATACAACAACTCTCTCCAACTCTCCTCTTGAAAAGTTTGAGCCAATTTTCTGATAAATTCTTTCAAAGAATGCTACTAACTCAAGCTTTCCAATGCAAAAAGAATCACTCAATTCCGAGTTGATATGAGGAGTCAAAGAATTCTAAAACTGGCCTGAAAAATTGGAACAAGCTGTGTTCACGAACTTCAGAGGGCAAAAACACCTATTTAGAAGCCGATTTTGAGGTGTCAAATAGTGAACTAGCTTCTGCAACTATTTAGATGCGCCTCGTCTCTATCTTTAATTTGAGTACTCACGGAGTCAAAACGGACTTCGTATGAGGAAGATACACCTGTTTTACTGAACAGTGCGCAAAACAGATTCCAATCCGAATTCAGGTACGAGATTGATTCTAGATAGATCCGGTTTTTTTTTCCTCTTTTTTTTTCTCACACTTTTTTTTTCTTTTTCTTTCCAAGACAAACTGGATAAGATGCAGATTGGATCAGGCGAAGATGTGAACGATCTCAACTATGGTTATAACAATGAACGGTGGGTAGCACGTGGTGGAAATTGATGGATGGATGGTGATCAACGGAAGGGATAACGATGCAGCGGCGGCGTGACTAATGTGAACAGAACTCGAAACTCTAAACGAACTAGACACTAAGACCAGCAACTCGACACGACGATGCAACCGATAATTCAATAATGCAAACAATGAAAAGAAAACTGCAAAGGCTCAGACTGGCTTGGACAAAGGATGAATAGATCTAACTTTTTTGTGGCTTTTCTTGGACAATAGGTAAGAAAATAAATCTAATCTAGGATAATTGGAAATTCTCACCGAGCAACCTGAAAACTGATACCACTTGATAGAGGCGAGGTGTCCCGATCTTCGATGAGATGATAACTATCGATTTGGTGGAGCGACTTGACGATCCGACTACAAGCGTGCACGACGTTGCGCCTTAGCAATCGCTAAACCAACTCCGAGAGGTTATTGACCACGCTGGAGCACGATCAACCTGACCACGAAGGTCTATTCCTGCAAGCAATCGAAGAACAAGCAAGAATATGATAAAGCAATCTGAATATTGCGAATATATATGAAGTATTGATAATGGTGGGGATCCGTAAGCGGTCTTGGTCTGGTCGTTGGACACAAACAAAGTACGAAGTTGCAATGGCTAACTTTAACTAAACAAATCCCAAGGAAAAAGCTACTAGATGGTTCTACTTATATAGGAGCAAGGGGTGGCGGCCAAGGAGGTGGGAGGACGTCCCAAGGCAGCCTAAAACTAACCCTAGGTCGTACAAGGCCAATGGGCCCAAGCGGAGGTGACGTAACACCTTTGGACTTGTAGTTTGACTCGGATTCTGCTGCAGCATCAGATTGTTTCGTCTATAACTCAACGCTCCGGACGGATTTTAAGGTGATTCCAATTGGGTTGGAAAATGCATGAAATCTATTTTCCAACAAAAAAAGAATCAACCAATTTGGAGTCCGTATGAAAAAGTTATAGACGTTTTGAGTCAGGTATGTCTGTGCAGTCCGAATCTGAGTCCAGAACATGAGAGACTTGGACTCTATCTTCTCTTGGGCCAAAAGTAACGTGAGAGAACTTTTTGAACAGCAGGTAAACATCTCTTTCTCCCTTATCTTCATATGTGGATTGTACAAATGTCCCATACACCTGCAATTAGACATGGCACAAAAGTTTGTGAAGTATTTTTGTCCTGGATGACATAAATAAATTATTGCATGGTTTGCATTAGAAATCACCTCACAAATATACATGTATGCAATATTTTTGGTCGTATCCAAGGTAATCATGTCCTCATCAACAAGAGCATATAATTCTTTGTCATAAGTAGAATAGTTCAGACTAGGCCCACTCAATTTTTCAGAAAAGTATGCAACAGGTTTGCCATCTTGTAATAACACACCTCCTAATCCAATTCCACTAGCATCACATTCAAGCTCAAAAGTCTTATTAAAGTCAGGAAGTTGGAGTAAAGGAGCATGTGTCAACTTATCTTTCAATACCGTGAAGGCTTCTTCCTGTGCGGTACCCCAAACAAAAGGCACATCCTTCTTTGTAAGCTCATTGAGAGGTGCAGCAATGGTGCTAAAGTCTCTCACAAAGCGCCTATAGAAACCAGCAAGTCCAAGAAAGCTCCTCACTTGTGTGACCGTTTTGGGCTGCGGCCAACTCTCAATAGCTTCAATCTTGGCTTTATCAACTTCAATTCCTGTGGAGTAACAACATAGCCAAGAAAAGATACTCGGTCGGTGCAAAAGGTGCACTTCCCAAGGTTACCAAACAAGCGTGCATCACGTAGAGCATTAAAAACAGCACGTAAATGTTCCAAATGTTCTTCCAAAGATTTGCTATAAATCAGTATATCATCAAAGTAAACTACCACAAATCGTCCAATGAAAGCACGTAAAACTTCGTTCATTAATCTCATGAAAGTACTAGGTGCATTAGTTAACCCAAAAGGCATGACTAACCACTCATATAATCCAAACTTAGTTTTAAATGCTGTTTTCCATTCATCTCCCAATTTCATACGAATTTGATGGTATCCACTACATAAATCAACTTTGGAGAATATTGTAGAGCCACTCAATTCATCAAGCATATCATCTAGCCTAGGAATAGGATGGCGATAACGAATAGTAATATTATTAATGCCTCTACAATCAACACACATACGTGACGTACCATCCTTTTTAGGCACTAGTATAATAGGAACAGCACAAGGACTAAGAGATTCGCGATATAACCTTTGTCGAGTAGCTCTGTACTTGACGATAATCTCCTTCGTCTCCTCTGGATTGGTGCGGTATGGTGCGCGGTTGGTAGCGATGCACGGGAATTAAGTCAATTTGATGCTCAATCCCTCGAATAGGTGGTAATCCGGTGGCACGTCTTGTGGGAAGGCGTCGTGAACTCTGCAAAATGTTAGTGACAGCAGGGGCAAAGAGGAAGGCACGTCCTCGAATGAAAATAATGCCTCTTTGCACACAAAAGCATAGCAAACAGATTTGCTAGAATCTAGCTCATCAATATCAGATTTGGTAGCAAATAAACATGCACTTTTCAGTTTAATTTCAGAAGCAACATTAGATGGTTTATTATTAGGCTTCATTTGTTGCTCAAATTCTTTTGCCACAATCTGATTTTCACTCTTATTTTTCTCCTGTTTTGCTTTATTAGCTCTATTAATATCATCTTTCAAAATGGAATCAGGAGTCATAGGAAGCAAAGTAATATTTTTATCCTTGTGAACAAGAGTATACTAATTGTTTCTACCATGGTGTACAGAATTTTTATCAAATTGCCATGGTCTACCAAGTAATAAGGAACATGCTTGCATAGGTACCACATCACAATCAACATAATCAGCATATGTTGAGATACTAAAATACACACGAACAGTACGTGTTACCTTAACCTTGCCGCTGTTGTTGAACCATTGGATGTAGTAAGGATGTGGATGTGGTCTTGTGGTGAGAGAAAGCTTCTCCACCATATCCATGCTAGCCAAGTTGTTGCAGCTCCCTCCATCTATGATGACGCGAATAGAACGTTCCTTCACAACTCCCTTTGTATGGAACAAGTTATGCCTCTGATTTTGCTCAGACTTGTGTAACCTGCACACTCAAAACACGTTGAGCAACTAAACATTCATACTGTCGGCATCTTCAGCAGCCATGTATTGCGTCTCGGGATCGAATCATCTCCACCGTGTTCTTCATGTGTAAGAAGAGCCAAAGTCTCTTCATCATAGTCACTAGCAGACTCATACCCACCATCCTCAGTAGCAATCATCACACGCTGAGATGTGCATTCTCTCGCAAAATGTCCTCTTCCCTTACAACGACGACAAATAATATCACTTGTGTGCCCTGTTGACGCCATGGAAGAAGAAGAGCTCTGTGTAGGCCCAGCAGGTGTACTCTTGGCAGATAGTGGTGGTTGTGCCTGCTTTCTTGTATCACGGTTGGAGGTGGCAGCCGACGGAGGTGCGGTGTAGTAGAGCGTGTGGAAGTAGATGATGCACGTGGTGTCCATGATGAAGGTCGACCTGCGAGAAAAGTTAGTCCGCGCCAAGGCCTGTCGATCCTGCACTTCACGTTCAGCTTTACAAGCAAGATGGAATAATCGAGTGATATTATTATAATCCTTGTAGTCTAGAATGGTCTGAATCTCTCTATTTAATCCACCCAGAAAACGTGCAAGCATAGCTTCATTCTCCTCAACAATACCACATCTAATCAAGCCAGTTTGTAATTCCTGATAATATTCTTCTACCGAATTTTTTCCTTGTCTTAAGCGCTGCAATTTTGAAGTAATTCACGGTGATAATATGGTGGAACCCAACGAGTACGCATAGCAGTTTTCAAAGCAGCCCAAGTAGCTGGAACAGGATATAATCTACAATGTTCAGACCACCAAACACATGCAAAGCTAGTGAAAGCACAAACAGCAGCAGAAACACGTCTCTCCTCAGGATATTGTAAACATGTAAATCGTTGTTCAGTTTCTAACTCCCAAGTAAGATATATATCAGGAACATATCTACCCTCAAATGATGGAATATTCAATTTCAGTTTAGGGAGATGGTCATGATCTCATACTGAAGGGAGCCGAACATTGCCATTATTTGCATGTGGGCGACCTGGTGGTTGCACGTAGTTCGATGTTGATCAACCTCATCCTCGTAAGCTCTTACATAATCATCCTCCCCACCGCAGCAGCAGGAGCCACGATATATCAAAGCAGCACCAAAGCAGCTTGGCGGTGAAGAGGGACACGGAAGCTCGGCGGAGGGCTGTTTCGCGATGTGGAGGTAGTCCATATTGTTGTAGTAGAGGTGCGTTAGGTGCAGCCGGTGGTGGTGGTGGTAGACGCGAGCAATTCATTAAACTTGTTATCGAGCTTTGTTTCAACGCCTTCTCAATGCCATCTATCTTCTCCATGGCCTCTTCAAATCTATTTAGCACATCGTCCACCTGCCCACTCATCATTTGTTGAAACTTATCATGTAGCGCTTTGTTTGTCATGTTCTCCCGGTCAGTCTAAATCGGCTTGTGATCCTGCCATGGTTAGCAGCAATAGAAACACACAAGAATATGATTGACAGACTACTAGGAAGTGGTGGTGATGGTGTGGTGGACGATCACAAATCCGTCAGCAAATCTCAAATTCTTACCAGTTCTTACCAAAGAAGAAGCGGTGATCGGCAACCGATGTAGTCAAAACTCTCAAAGCTTGGATAGAGCGATTACGGGGAGAGTCAAACGCACGATGTAGATGTATGTGGAGCTGGGAAGGCTTATAATATGGTAGCAAAAAGGTTAGCAATAATCAATTCAGAGATGCAAAGTTGAATAAGCGCTCAACGACGGTGATCTTGTCTTTGGTCCTAGGCTAGACCGTGCTAGAGACGCGAGCCTAGAACACTAACAAAATCACGGCGCTGCACGTAAACAAGGAAAAGCACACTCTGAAAAGGAAAAAAAATTCGCTTTTTTTTGCGCTTTTTTTTTTTGCTGCTCTTTTTTTTTTTGAAAAATCACTATAATGGCGAGTGTCTCAAAACTCTTCCAGGTCAAAGCGGCGGGAAGGGCACGAAATTTTTCGACCAATTATTTTTTTTTTTTTGCGGACCCAAAAAGCTGAAGCGGGTCAAAAAACTTTCTATAACGGCGACTATCTCAATACACTTAGAAACACCTAAAAATAGGATAGCCAGAAAATTTTTTGACAAGTGCGTTTTCGGAAATTTTTTTTTTTCCGAAACCTACTCCGGCAAGGAAACACGAATCGGAAACTAGATGGATCTCGAAAACAACCATAATATGCAAGGAATTCGGATTGGTGGTGGATATATGGTGGTGGATATATGGTGGTGGTGGTGGTATATGGATATGGATTCAGAGCGGTGGCGGATAAGCAATGGTGGAAGATGGCAAGGCGATGATGATGGTGCTTGGCGGCGTGACAACTTATGACCAGAACTCGAAACTCTAAAAGACTAGACTCTAAGACCAGCAACTTGACACGACGATGCAACCGCAAATTCAACAAAGCAAACCCTAAAAAGATTATGCAAAGGCTCAGATTGGTTCGGATATGATGAACTAACCCTAATTTTTTTTGTGGCTTTTTCGTGGACTATAGGTATGAAGAACAGACTCGATCTAAACTACGGAAAACTGTAAAATCTCACCGAGCAACCTGAAAATCTGATACCACTTGATAGAGGCAAAGGTGTCCCGTCTTTCGATGAGATGTTGGTTTTCGCTTTGGAGGAAGTCGACTTTGACGATCCGACTACGAACGTGCGAGGACGTCGCGCCTTAGCAATCGCTAAACCAACTCCGAGAGGTTATTGACCACGCCGGAGCACGATCAACCTGACCACGAGGGTCTGTTTCCTGGGAGCAAGCGAAGAACAAGCAAGAAACTGAGATTGCAATCTGGATATTGCGAATATAAGATGAAAGCTTTATTGATCAAGGTGGGGTTACGTGGCGCCTTTGTGCAGTCGTTGAACACAAAGCGGCACGCGAAGTTGCAGCTATGGCGAACTTTTAATCTAAACAAAACCCAAGGTCTAAGCGGTGCCCTAAGGGCTGTATATATGGAGGAAGAGGGGAATTTCGTGGCCCTTGGTGGAGGGTCCGAAATCAACCCTAACTCTTGTTTCCCCACACATACGGACTCTAAAAACAGCCTATACTTAAGTATTTCGAAATTACATGGGCCTGGCCCACTAATAAGGTGACGAGCACCTAGAATAGCCTCGGGACGACATTTATGAAGTAGCATCTTGTATATTTCGTCCAAGGCTTCATGCACCAATTATGGTGGCTTCAAAGTCCTGAAATCATCACTTGTAACTCCGTTCTTGTTCCCCTTAGCATGGCATTATCTCCATGCTTGTTCTTGCTCCAATGTCCATCCTTCTCCAAGCTAGGGCCTTCATTTGTAAGCAAAACAAATGTATCCAATTTAGGCAGCATCATATTCTCATGAACATTAGAATCATTAACAAGAAAGGAAAGTACCTGATAATTTAATTGGCGTGCGCGAGCTCTAGTAATTGGTCCAGTATATGTAGCAGTAGGGGCTGTGGGTGTAACAATGGTATTGATGTCCTCATCAGTCCGTTTCCTGCGAGCAAACGAAGAACAAGCAAGAAACTGAGATTGCAATCTGGATATTGCGAATATAAGATGAAAGCTTTATTGATCAAGGTGGGGTTCTGTGACGCCTTTGTGCGGTCGTTGAACACAAACGAAATGCGCGAAGTTGCAGCTATGGCGAACTTTTAATCTAAACAAAACCCAAGGTCTAAGCGGTGCCCTAAGGGCTGTATATATGGAGGAAGAGGCGGGGAATTTCGTGGCCCTTGGTGGAGGGGTCGAAATCAACCCTAACTCTTGTTTCCCCACATACTGGACTCTAAAACAGCCTATACTTAAGTATTTCGAAATTACATGGGCTGGCCCACTAATAAGGTGTTGTGAGCACCTAGAATAGCATCGGGACGACATTTATGAAGTAGCGTCTTGTATATTTCGTCCAAGGCTTCATGCACCCACTATGGTGGCTTCAAAGTCCTGAAATCATCACTTGTAACTCCGTCTTGTTCCCCTTGCGCATGGCATTATCTCCATGCTTGTTCTTGCTCCAATGTCCATCCTTCTCCAAGCTAGGGCCTTCATTTGTAAGCAAAACAAATGTATCCAATTTAGGCAGCATCATATTCTCATGAACATTAGAATCATTACCAAGAAAGCGAAAGTACGATAATTTAATTGGCGTCTTGTGAGCTCTAGTAATTGGTCCAAGATATGTAGCAGTAGGGGCTGTGGGTGTAACAATGGTATTGATGTCCTCATCATCTGCTTCTTGCGAGCAAGCGAAGAACAAGCAAGAAGCTGAGATTGCAATCTGGATATTGCGAATATAAGATGAAAGCTTTATTGATCAAGGTGGGGTTCTGTGGCGCTTTGTGCGGTCGTTGAACACAAACGGCACGAAGTTGCAGCTATGGCGAACTTTTAATCTAAACAAAACCCAAGGTCTAAACGGTGCCCTAAGGGCTGTATATATGGAGGAAGAGGGGGAATTTCGTGGCCCTTGGTGGAGGGGTCCAAATCAACCCTAACTCTTGTTTCCCCACATACGGACTCTAAAACAGCCTATACTTAAGTATTTCGAAATTACATGGGCCTGGCCCACTAATAAGGTGACGAGCACCTAGAATAGCCTCGGGACGACATTTATGAAGTAGCGTCTTGTATATTTCGTCCAAGGCTTCATGCACCCATTATGGTGGCTTCAAAGTCCTGAAATCATTACTTGTAACTCCGTTCTTGTTCCCCTTATGCATGGCATTATCTCCATGCTTGTTCTTGCTCCAATGTCCATCCTTCTCCAAGCTAGGGCCTTCATTTGTAAGCAAAACAAATGTATCCAATTTAGGCAGCATCATATTCTCATGAACATTAGAATCATTACCAAGAAACGAAAGTACACGATAATTTAATTGGCGTCTTGTGAGCTCTAGTAATTGGTCCAATATATGTAGCAATGAGGGGCTGTGGGTGTAACAATGGTATTGATGTCCTCATCGATCTCATTTCCTGCGAGCAAACGAAGAACAAGCAAGAAACTGAGATTGCAATCTGGATATTGCGAATATAAGATGAAAGCTTTATTGATGAAGGTGGGGTTACGTGGCGCCTTTGTGCAGTCGTTGAACACAAACGAAATGCGCGGAAGTTGCAGCTATGGCGAACTTTTAATCTAAACAAAACCCAAGGTCTAAACGGTGCCCTAAGGGCTGTATATATGGAGGAAGAGGGGAATTTCGTGGCCCTTGGTGGAGGGGTCCAAATCAACCCTAACTCTTGTTTCCCCACACATACGGACTCTAAAACAGCCTATACTTAAGTATTTCGAAATTACATGGGCCTGGCCCACTAATAAGGTGACGCAGCACCTAGAATAGCCTCGGGACGACATTTATGAAGTAGCGTCTTGTATATTTCGTCCAAGGCTTCATGCACCAATTATGGTGGCTTCAAAGTCCTGAAATCATCACTTGTAACTCCGTTCTTGTTCCCCTTAGCATGGCATTATCTCCATGCTTGTTCTTGCTCCAATGTCCATCCTTCTCCAAGCTAGGGCCTTCATTTGTAAGCAAAACAAATGTATCCAATTTAAGCAGCATCATATTCTCATGAACATTAGAATCATTACCAAGAAACGAAAGTACCGATAATTTAATTGGCGATGTGAGCTCTAGTAATTGGTCCAGTATATGTAGCAGTAGGGGCTGTGGGTGTAACAATGGTATTGATGTCCTCATCAGTCTGTTTCCTGCGAGCAAACGAAGAACAAGCAAGAAACTGAGATTGCAATCTGGATATTGCGAATATAAGATGAAAGCTTTATTGATGAAGGTGGGGTTCTGTGACGCCTTTGTGCGGTCGTTGAACACAAACGGAAATGCTGTGAAGTTGCAGCTATGGCGAACTTTTAATCTAAACAAAACCCAAGGTCTAAGCGGTGCCCTAAGGGCTGTATATATGGAGGAAGAGGGGGAATTTCGTGGCCCTTGGTGGAGGGGTCCAAATCAACCCTAACTCTTGTTTCCCCACATACGGACTCTAAAAACAGCCTATACTTAAGTATTTCGAAATTACATGGGCTGGCCCACTAATAAGGTGACAAAGCACCTAGAATAGCCTCGGGACGACATTTATGAAGTAGCATCTTGTATATTTCGTCCAAGGCTTCATGCACCAATTATGGTGGCTTCAAAGTCCTGAAATCATCACTTGTAACTCCGTTCTTGTTCCCCTTGCGCATGGCATTATCTCCATGCTTGTTCTTGCTCCAATGTCCATCCTTCTCCAAGCTAGGGCCTTCATTTGTAAGCAAAACAAATGTATCCAATTTAGGCAGCATCATATTCTCATGAACATTAGAATCATTACCAAGAAACGAAAGTACCTGATAATTTAATTGGCGTGCGCGAGCTCTAGTAATTGGTCCAGTATATGTAGCAGTAGGGGCTGTGGGTGTAACAATGGTATTGATGTCCTCATCATCTACGTTTCCTGCGAGCAAGCGAAGAACAAGCAAGAAACTGAGATTGCAATCTGGATATTGCGAATATAAGATGAAAGCTTTATTGATCAAGGTGGGGTTCTGTGGACGCCTTTATGCAGTCGTTGAACACAAACGAAATGCTGTGAAGTTGCAGCTATGGCGAACTTTTAATCTAAACAAAACCCAAGGTCTAAACGGTGCCCTAAGGGCTGTATATATGGAGGAAGAGGGGGAATTTCGTGGCCCTTGGTGGAGGGGTCCAAATCAACCCTAACTCTTGTTTCCCCACACATACGGACTCTAAAACAGCCTATACTTAATTTAATTGGGCGCCCACTAATAAGGTGACGCAAACACCTAGAATAGCCTCGGGACGACATTTATGAAGTAGCATCTTGTATATTTCGTCCTCTAGTAATTGGTCCGTTTTGTTCCCTTATGCATGGCATTATCTCCATATGTAGCATTTGTAAGCAAAACAAATGTATCCAATTTAGGCAGCATCATATTCTCATGAACATTAGCGATAATTTAATTGGCGGCTGTGGTAGTAACAATGGTATTGATGTCCTCATCGGTGGGGTTCTGTGACGCCTTTGTCCGGTCGTTGAACACAAACGGCACGCGAAGTTGCAGCTATGGCGAACTTTTAATCTAAACAAAACCCAAGGTCTAAACGGTGCCCTAAGGGCTGTATATATGGAGGAAGAGGGGAATTTCGTGGCCCTTGGTGGAGGGGTCCAAATCAACCCTAACTCTTGTTTCCCACACATACGGACTCTAAAACAGCCTATACTTAAGTATTTCGAAATTACATGGGCCTGGCCCACTAATAAGGTGACGCAGCACCTAGAATAGCCTCGGGACGACATTTATGAAGTAGCATCTTGTATATTTCGTCCAAGGCTTCATGCATCCATTATGGTGGCTTCAAAGTCCTGAAATCATCACTTGTAACTCCGTTTGTTCCCCTTGCGCATGGCATTATCTCCATGCTTGTTCTTGCTCCAATGTCCATCCTTCTCCAAGCTAGGGCCTTCATTTGTAAGCAAAACAAATGTATCCAATTTAGGCAGCATCATATTCTCATGAACATTAGAATCATTACCAAAAAACGAAAGTACCGATAATTTAATTGGCGTCATGCGAGCTCTAGTAATTGGTCCAAGATATGTAGCAAGAGGGGCTGTGGGTGTAACAATGGTATTGATGTCCTCATCATCCTCCCTTCTTGAAATGAAGTCGCCCTCGACGGAAGCTCATATTCCTCACCCAAATAAGGCTTCAAATCTGCAATGTTAAAAGTGGGACTAACCCCAAAATCTGCGGGCAGCTCAAGTTTATATGCATTATCATTTATTTTCTCTAACACCTTAAATGGACCATCAAGACGTGGCATTAGCTTTGATTTTGCAAATTAGGAAACCTATCTCACATAAATGTAACCAAACAAGATCTCCGGTGCAAAGACAACATGTTTTCTACCCTTATCTCCAGCAAGTTTATATTTAGCATTCATACGCTCAATGTTTTCCTTAGTTATCTCATGCATTTTAAAATCAATTCAGCACGTTCTTTAGCATCAAAATTAACCTTCTCCGAAGATGGAAGAGGCAACAAATCAATAGGTGCACGAGGTAGGAAGCCATACACAATTTCAAAAGGGCACATCTTAGTAGTAGAATGCAATGAACGATTATAAGCAAATTCAATATGAGGCAAGCATTCTTCCCACATTTTCTTATTATTCTTCAAAACAGCCCTAAGCATAGTAGACAATGTTCTATTGACTACTTCAGTTTGTCCATCGGTTTGGGGGTGACAAGTAGTACTAAAAAGCAGTTTAGTCCCCAACTTAGCCCATAAACATCTCCAAAAGTGGCTAAGAAATTTAGTATCACGATCTGAAACAATAGTATTTGGCACACCATGCAAGCGAATAATTTCACGAAAGAACAAATCAGCAACATTAACAAAGATCATCGCTTTTATGACATGGTATAAAGTGTGCCATTTTCGAGAATCTATCCACGACAACAAATATGCTATCCTCCCTTCTTTGTTCGAGGTAAACCTAAAACAAAGTCCATAGATATATCCTCCCAAGGAACACTAGGCACGAGCAAAGGCATATATAAACCATGAGGATTGAGTCGTGACTTAGCTTTTTGACATGTAGTGCAGCGAGCAACAAAGCGCTCAACATCCCGCCTCATCTTTGGCCAAAAGAAATGTGTAGCAAGTATATCCTCCGTCTTCTTGACGCCAAAGTGTCCCATTAATCCTCCTCCATGCGCCTCCTGCAACAACAAAAGACTAACGAGCTAGCAGGAATGCATAGCTTGTTAGCACGGAACACAAAACCATCATTAATAACGAACTTGTTCCATGTTCTTCCTTCTTTACAATTCTGCATTACATCTTTAAAATCAGCATCATGCACATATTGATCTTTGATGGTCTCCAAACCAAATATTTTGAAGTCAAGTTGTGAAAGCATAGTATAGCGACGAGACAAAGCATCAAGCAATAACATTTTCTTTACCCTTCTTGTGTTTAATGACATAAGGAAAGTCTCAATGAATTCAACCCATTTAGCATGTCTACGATTCAGTTTAGCTTGACTTTTAATATGTTTCAAAGATTCATGATCGAATGTATAACAAATTCTTTGGGCCATAAATAATGTTGCCATGTCTCTAAAGTCCGAACAAGAGCATATAATTCTTTGTCATAAGTAGAATAGTTCAGACTAGGCCCACTCAATTTTTCAGAAAAGTATGCAACAGGTTTGCCATCTTGTAATAACACACCTCCTAATCCAATTCCACTAGCATCACATTCAAGCTCAAAAGTCTTATTAAAGTCAGGAAGTTGGAGTAAAGGAGCATGTGTCAACTTATCTTTCAATACCGTGAAGGCTTCTTCCTGTGCGGTACCCCAAACAAAAGGCACATCCTTCTTTGTAAGCTCATTGAGAGGTGCAGCAATGGTGCTAAAGTCTCTCACAAAACGCCTATAGAAACCAGCGAGTCCAAGAAAACTCCTCACTTGTGTGACCGTTTTGGGCTGCGGCCAACTCTCAATAGCTTCAATCTTGGCTTTATCAACTTCAATTCCTGTGGAGTAACAACATAGCCAAGAAAAGATACTCGGTCGGTGCAAAAGGTGCACTTCCCAAGGTTACCAAACAAACGTGCATCACGTAGAGCATTAAAACAGCACGTAAATGTTCCAAATGTTCTTCCAAAGATTTGCTATAAATCAGTATATCATCAAAGTAAACTACCACAAATCGTCCAATGAAAGCACGTAAAACTTCGTTCATTAATCTCATGAAAGTACTAGGTGCATTAGTTAACCCAAAAGGCATGACTAACCACTCATATAATCCAAACTTAGTTTTAAATGCTGTTTTCCATTCATCTCCCAATTTCATACGAATTTGATGGTATCCACTACATAAATCAACTTTGGAGAATATTGTAGAGCCACTCAATTCATCAAGCATATCATCTAGCCTAGGAATAGGATGACGATAACGAATAGTAATATTATTAATGCCTCTACAATCAACACACATACGCCGACGCACCATCCTTTTTAGGCACTAGTATAATAGGAACAGCACAAGGACTAAGAGATTCGCAGATATAACCTTTGTCGAGCAGCTCCTGTACTTGACGATAATCTCCTTCGTCTCCTCTGGATTGGTACGGTATGGTGCACGGTTGGGTAGCGATGCACCGGGAATTAAGTCAATTTGATGCTCAATCCCTCGAATAGGTGGTAATCCGGTGGCACGTCTTGTGGGAAGACGTCGGTGAACTCCCCGCAAAATGTTAGTGACAACAGGGGCAAAGAGGAAGGCACGTCCTCGAATGAAAATAATGCCTCTTTGCACACAAAAGCATAGCAAACAGATTTGCTAGAATCTAGCTCATCAATATCAGATTTGGTGGCAAATAAACATGCACTTTTCAGTTTAATTTCGAAGCAACATTAGATGGTTTATTATTAGGCTTCATTTGTTGCTCAAATTCTTTTGCCACAATCTGATTTTCACTCTTATTTTTCTCCTGTTTTGCTTTATTAGCTCTATTAATATCATCTTTCAAAATGGAATCAGAGTCATAGGAAGCAAAGTAATATTTTTATCCTTGTGAACAAGAGTATACTGATTGTTTCTACCATGGTGTACAGAATTTTATCAAATTGCCATGGTCTACCAAGTAATAAGGAACATGCTTGCATAGGTACCACATCACAATCAACATAATCAGCATATGTAGAGATACTAAAATGCACACGAACAAGACGTGTTACCTTAACCTTGCCGCTGTTGTTGAACCATTGGATGTAGTAAGGATGTGGATGTGGTCTTGTGGTGAGAAAGCTTCTCCACCATATCCATGCTAGCCAAGTTGTTGCAGCTCCCTCCATCTATGATGACGCTGAATAGAACGTTCCTTCACAACTCCCTTTGTATGGAACAAGTTATGCCTCTGATTTTGCTCAGCTTGTGTAACCTGCACACTCAAAACACGTTGAGCAACTAAACATTCATACCTGTCAAGATCTTCAGCAGCCATGTATTGCATCTCAGGATCAGAATCATCTCCACCGTGTTCTTCATGTGTAATAAGAGCCAAAGTCTCTTCATCATAGTCACTAGCGGACTCCATACCCACCATCCTCAAGAGCAATCATCACACGCTGAGATTGGCATTCTCTCATAAAATGTCCTCTTCCCTTACAACGACGACAAATAATATCACTTGTGTGCCCTGTTGACGCCATGGAAGAAGAAGAGCTCTGTAGGCCCAAGCAGTGTACTCTTGGCAGATAGTGGTGGTTGTGCTGCTTTCTTGTATCACGGTTGGAGGTGGCAGCCCACGGAGGTGCCGGTGTAGTAGAACGTGTGGAAGTAGATGATGCACGTGGTGTCCATGATGAAGGTCGACCTGCGAAAAGTTAGTCGCGCCAAGGCACTGCCGATCCTGCACTTCACGCTCAGCTTTACAAGCAAGATGGAATAATCGAGTGATATTATTATAATCCTTGTAGTCTAGAATGGTCTGAATCTCTATTTAATCCACCCGTAAAAGCGTGCAAGCATAGCTTCATTCTCCTCAACAATACCACATCTAATCAAGCCAGTTTGTAATTCCCGATAATATTCTTCACCGAATTTTTCCTTGTCTTAAGCGCTGCAATTTTGAAGTAATTCACGCTGATAATATGGTGGAACCCAACGATACGCATAGCAGTTTTCAAAGCAGCCCAAGTAGCTGGAACAGGATATAATCTACAATGTTCGACCACCAAACACATGCAAAGCTAGTGAAAGCACAAACAGCAGCAGAACACGTCTCTCCTCGGGATATTGTAAACATGTAAATCGTTGTTCAGTTTCTAACTCCCAAGTAAGATATATATCAGGAACATATCTACCCTCAAATGGTGGAATATTCAATTTCAGTTTAGGGAGATGGTCATGATCTCGTACTGAAGGGGAGCCCAACATTGCCATTATTTGCATGTGGACGACACTGGTGGTTGTGGTGCTGGTGGTTGCACGTAGTTCGATGTTGATCAACCTCATCCTCGTAAGCTCTCACATAATCATCCTCCCCGCCGCAGCAGCAGGAGCCCTGAAGTATCAACAGCAGCACCAGCAGCTTGGCGGTGAAGAGGGACACGGAAGCTCGGCGGAGGGCTGTTTCGCGATGTGGAGGTAGTCCGTGTTGTTGTAGTAGAGGTGCGTTAGGTGCGGTCGGTGGTGGTGGTGGTAGACGCACGAGCAATTCATTAAACTTGATATCGAGCTTCGTTTCAACGCCTTCTCAATGCCATCTATCTTCTCCATGGCCTCTTCAAATCTATTGAGCACATCGTCCACCCGCCCACTCATCATTTGTTGAAACTTATCATGTAGCGCTTTGTTTGTCATGTTCTCCCGGTCAGTCTAAATCGGCTTGTGATCCTGCCATGGTTAGCAGCAATAGAAACACACAAGAATATGATTGACGGACTACTAGGAAGTGGTGGTGGTGGTGTGGTGGGCGATCACAAATCCGTCAAGCAAATCTCAAATTCTTACCAGTTCTTACCCAGCAGCAGGCGGTGATCGGCAACCGATGTAGTCAAAACTCTCAAAGCTTGGATAGAGCGATTACCAGGGAGAGTCAAACGCACGATGTAGATGTATGTGGCGCAAATTCAACGAAGCAAAAACCCTAAAAAGATTATGCAAAGGCTCAGATTGGTTCGGATATGATGAACTAACCCTAATTTTTTTTTTGTCTGGCTTTTTCGTGGACTTTAGGTATGAAGAACAGACTCGATCTAATCTACGAAAAACTGTAAAATCTCACCGAGCAACCTGAAAATCTGATACCACTTGATAGAGGCAAAGGTGTCCCGATGTTTCGATGAGATGGTGGCTATCGTTTCGTGGGAGTCGACCTTGACGATCCGACTTTAACGTCGGCGAGACGTCGCGCCTTAGCAATCGCTAAACCAACTTCCGAGGGTTATTGACCACGCCGAGCACGATCAACCGACCACGAGGGCCTGTTTCCTGCGAGCAAACGAAGAACAAGCAAGAAACTGAGATTGCAATCTGGATATTGCGAATATAAGATGAAAGCTTTATTGATCAAGGTGGGGTTCTGTGGACGCTTTGTGCGGTCGTTGAACACAAACGAAATGCACGGAAGTTGCAGCTATGGCGAACTTTTAATCTAAACAAAACCCAAGGTCTAAACGGTGCCCTAAGGGCTGTATATATGGAGGAAGAGGGGAATTTCGTGGCCCTTGGTGGAGGGGTCCGAAATCAACCCTAACTCTTGTTTCCCCACACATACGGACTCTAAAAACAGCCTATACTTAAGTATTTCGAAATTACATGGGCCTGGCCCACTAATAAGGTGACGCAGCACCTAGAATAGCCTCGGGACGACATTTATGAAGTAGCATCTTGTATATTTCGTCCAAGGCTTCATGCATCCATTATGGTGGCTTCAAAGTCCTGAAATCATCACTTGTAACTCCGTTCTTGTTCCCCTTGCGCATGGCATTATCTCCATGCTTGTTGTTGCTCCAATGTCCATCCTTCTCCAAGCTAGGGCCTTCATTTGTAAGCAAAACAAATGTATCCAATTTAGGCAGCATCATATTCTCATGAACATTAGAATCATTACCAAAAAACGAAAGTATCTGATAATTTAATTGGCGTGCGCGAGCTCTAGTAATTGGTCCAGTATATGTAGCAGTAGGGGCTGTGGGTGTAACAATGGTATTGATGTCCTCATCACAGAAGCAAAACCAGTAAATGCTCTAGTGGTAGTTTGTACTCTCTCAAGTTCAAAAAAATCATGGTGACTAAAAACTTCTTCTAATTCAAGCTCCCAAGCTAGATAAATAGCAGGATTAAATCTACCCTCAAATGATGGTAAAGACATAACCTGACCATATGCTTGTGTGTGTTGTCCCAACTCGTGATGGTGAAGATGTGTCCACGTCCAAGAACTTCTATCTCGGAACCTGTCATGATTAGTAGAAACAAGAAACAAAATTCGAGAATAATGTTCCTATGAACTACTAGGATGTGGTTGTAAAGTGCTCACAAGAAAGCAAAGATCAACCCGACCACGAGGCCTTTTTCCTGCATGAGCAAACAAAGAACAAGCAAGAAACTGAGATTGCAATCTGGATATTGCGAATATAAGATCAAAGCTTTATTGATCAAGGTGGGGTTACGTGACGCTTTGTTCAGTCGTTGAACACAAAGCGAAATGCGCGAAGTTGCAGCTATGGCGAACTTTTAATCTAAACAAAACCCAAGGTCTAAACGGTGCCCTAAGGGCTGTATATATGGAGGAAGAGGGGGGAATTTCGTGGCCCTTGGTGGAGGGGTCCAAATCAACCCTAACTCTTGTTTCCCCCACATCACGGACTCTAAAATAGCCTATACTTAAGTATTTCGAAATTACATGGGCCTGGCCCAATAATAAGGTGACGCAGCACCTAGAATAGCCTATGGACGAATATTATGAAGTGGCATCTTGTATATTTCGTCCAAGGCCTCATGCACTCATTAGGGTGGCTTCAAAGTCCTGGAATCATCACTTGTAACTCCGTTCTTGTTCCCCTTGCGCATGCCAACATCTCCATGCTTGAACTTGCTCCAAGGTTCATCTTTCTTGTCCATGGTAGGCCCTTCATTTGTAAGCAAAACAAATGTATCCAATTTAGGCAGCATCATATTCTCATGAACATTGGAATCGTTACCAAGAAACGAAAGTACCTGATAATTCAATTGGCGTGCGCGAGCTCTAGTAATTGGTCCAGTATGTATAGCAGCAGGGGCTGTGGGTGTAACAATGGTATTGATGTCCTCATCAGTATGTTGGCACAAAACATGCTCGCATGACATCCTTCATTTGAGCCCAAGTGGTGATTGGAGGTTCACCTCTTGCTTGTCGTCGCTCAATGATTTGTTCCCACCATATGAGCACATAATCTTGGAATTCAAGTGATGCCATAGCGATTTTCTTCGCTTCATCGTAGTTGTGCAAACGGAAGATTTTGTCAACCTTCAATGCCCATGAGAGGTAGTCTTCGGGGTCATTGCTTCCATTGAACTTGGGCATGGTGAATTTTAGCTTGCCGTAGCGTTGCTCTTCATTGTGTTGTTGGCGATGTTGATGATGACGTGGAGGAAGACCATGTTGCTCTTGGCGCGGAGGAAGACCATGTTCAACTTGCTCTTGTGGAACTTGAGGTTGAGGTGGAGCTTGACGAGCTTGTGGAGGAGCATGAGGAGCTTGACGTTGTACATGAGGTTGGTAGTTCCTCTCTTGGATTTCTTCTCGAAGGGCTTCCTCTTGATTGCGCCGTTCGCGATTGCGGTTGGCGATGGCTCTGCTTGATTCTTGAAGGGCACGTTGCGCCTCAAGAGCTTGCTCTTCACGTTGTTGTTGTTGAAGACGTTGAGCCTTGGCGTCTTGTTCGTCTTGGTGAAGACGTGCTCGTTCTTCCTCTTGATGGTGACGAAGACGTTGCCGTTCTTGAGCTTGAGAAAAAGCCTCTTGGTTTGATTGAGGACGAGGAACTTGATCATCAACTTGCTCTTGTGAATGCTTGTCATGTAGCGGGTTGCGAGATGCATGACGGTCTTGACGAGCGGCACGACGAAGAGTGTTCGAAGTAGGTGTACTTGAGTCGTAGAAGTGATGAGGACATCAATACCATTGTTACACCCACAGCCCCTGCTGCTATACATACTGGACCAATTACTAGAGCTCGCGCACGCCAATTGAATTATCAGGTACTTTCGTTTCTTGGTAACGATTCCAATGTTCATGAGAATATGATGCTGCCTAAATTGGATACATTTGTTTTGCTTACAAATGAAGGGCCTACCATGGACAAGAAAGATGAACCTTGGAGCAAGTTCAAGCATGGAGATGTTGGCATGCGCAAGGAGAACAAGAACGGAGTTACAAGTGATGATTCCAGGACTTTGAAGCCACCCTAATGAGTGCATAAGGCCTTGGACGAAATATACAAGATGCCACTTCATAATATTCGTCCATAGGCTATTCTAGGTGCTGCGTCACCTTATTATTGGGCCAGGCCCATGTAATTTCGAAATACTTAAGTATAGGCTGTTTTTAGAGTCCGTATGTGTGGGGAAACAAGAGTTAGGGTTGATTTCGGACCCCTCCACCAAGGGCCACGAAATTCCCCCCCTCTTTCTTCATATATACAGCCCTTAGGGTACCGTTTAGACCTTGGGTTTTGTTTAGATTAAAAGTTCGCCATAGCTGCAACTTCGCGCATTTCGCTTGTGTTCAACGACTGCATAAAGGCGCCACAGTAACCCCACCTTGATCAATAAAGCTTTCATCTTATATTCGCAATATCCAGATTGCAATCTCAGTTTCTTGCTCGTTCTTCGTTTGCTCGCAGGAAGCAGACCCTCGTGGTCAGGTTGATCGTGCTCCGGCGTGGTCAATAACCTCTCGGAGTTGGTTTAGCGATTGCTAAGGCGCGACGTCCTCGCACGTTCGTAGTCGGATCGTCAAAGTCGACTTCCTCCAAAGCGAAAACCAACATCTCATCGAAAGACGGGACACCTTTGCCTCTATCAAGAATATTATCAGGAATTACAAACTGGCTTGATTAGATGTGGTATTGTTGAGGAGAATGAAGCTATGCTTGCACGTTTTCTGGGTGGATTAAATAGAGAGATTCAAACCATTCTAGACTACAAGGATTATAATAATATCACTCGATTATTCCATCTTGCTTGTAAAGCTGAACGTGAAGTGCAGGATCGATGAGCGTTGGCGCGGACTAACTTTTCTCGCAGGTCGACCTTCATCATGGACACCACGTGCATCATCTACTTCCACACGCTCTACTACACGGCACCTCGTCGGCTGCCACCTCCAACCGTGATACAAGAAAGCAGGCACAACCACCACTATCGCCAAGAGCACACCTTTGGGCCTACACAGAGCTCTTCTTCTTCCATGGCGTCAACAGGCACACAAGTGATATTATTTGTCGTCGTTGTAAGGGAAGAGGACATTTTTTGAGAGAATGCCAATCTCAGCGTGTGATGATTGCTACACGAGGATGGTGGGTATGAGTCCGCTAGTGACTATGATGAAGAGACTTTGGTTCTTATTACACATGAAGAACACGGTGGAGATGATTACGATCTTGAGACGCAATACATGGCTGTGAAGATCCGACAGGTATGAATGTTTAGTTGCTCAACGTGTTTTGAGTGTGCAGTTACACAAGCTGAGCAAAATCAGAGGCATAACTTGTTCCATACAAAGGAGTTGTGAAGGAACGTTCTATTCGCGCCATCATAGATGGAGGAGCTGCAACAACTTGGCTAGCATGGATTTGGTGAAGCTTTCTCTCACCACAAGACCACATCCACATCCTTACTACATCCAATGGTTCAACAACAGCGGCAAGGTTAAGGTAACACGTCACTGTTCGTGTGCATTTTAGTATCTCTACATATGCTGATTATGTTGATTGTGATGTGGTACCTATGCAAGCATGTTCCTTATTACTTGGTAGACCATGGCAATTTGATAAAAATTGTACACCATGGTAGAAACAATCAGTATACTCTTGTTCACAAGGATAAAAATATTACTTTGCTTCCTATGACTCCTGATTCCATTTTGAAAGATGATATTAATAGAGCTAATAAAGCAAAACAGGAGAAAAATAAGAGTGAAAATCAGATTGTGGCAAAAGAATTTGAGCAACAAATGAAGCCTAATAATAAACCATCTAATGTTGCTTCTGAAATTAAACTGAAAAGTGCATGTTTATTTGCCACCAAATCTGATATTGATGAGCTAGATTTTAGCAAATATGTTTGCTATGCTTTTGTGTGCAAAGAGGCATTATTTTCATTCGAGGACGTGCCTTCCTCTTTGCCCCTCTTGTCACTAACATTTTGCGGGGAGTTCACGACGTCTTCCCACAAGACGTGCCACCGGATTACCACCTATTCGAGGGATTGAGCATCAAATTGACTTAATTCCGGTGCATCGCTACCCAACCGTGCACCATACCGTACCAATCCAGAGGAGACGAAGGAGATTACGCGTCAAGCACAGGAGCTGCTCGACAAAGGTTATATACGCGAATCTCTTAGTCCTTGTGCTGTTCCTATTATACTAGTGCCTAAAAAGGATGGTACGTCGGCGTATGTGTGTTGATTGTAGAGGCATTTATATTACTATTCGTTATCGCCATCCTATTCCTAGGCTAGATGATATGCTTGATGAATTAAGTGGCTCTACAATATTCTCCAAAGTTGATTTATGTAGTGGATACCATCAAATTCGTATGAAATTGGGAGATGAATGGAAAACAACATTTAAAACTAAGTTTGGATTATATGAGTGGTTAGTCATGCCTTTTGGGTTAACTAATGCACCTAGTACTTTCATGAGATTAATGAACGAAGTTTTACGTGCTTTCATTGGACGATTTGTGGTAGTTTACTTTGATGATATACTGATTTATAGCAAATCTTTGGAAGAACATTTGGAACATTTACGTGCTGTTTTTAATGCTCTACGTGATGCACGTTTGTTTGGTAACCTTGGGAAGTGCACCTTTGCACCGACCGAGTATCTTTTCTTGGCTATGTTGTTACTCCACGAGGAATTGAAGTTGATAAAGCCAAGATTGAAGCTATTGAGAGTTGGCCGCAGCCCAAAACGGTCACACAAGTGAGGAGTTTTCTTGGACTCGCTGGTTTCTATAGGCGTTTTGTGAGAGACTTTAGCACCATTGCTGCACCTCTCAATGAGCTTACAAAGAAGGATGTGCCTTTTGTTTGGGGTACCGCACGGAAGACGCCTTCACGGTATTGAAAGATAAGTTGACACATGCTCCTTTACTCCAACTTCCGACTTTAATAAGACTTTTGAGCTTGAATGTGATGCTAGTGGAATTGGATTAGGAGGTGTGTTATTACAAGATGGCAAACCTGTTGCATACTTTTACGAAAAATTGAGTGGGCCTAGTCTGAACTATTCTACTTATGACAAAGAATTATATGCTCTTGTTCGGACTTTAGAGACATGGCAACATTATTTATGGCCCAAAGAATTTGTTATACATTCTGATCATGAATCTTTGAAACATATTAAAAGTCAAGCTAAACTAAATCGTAGACATGCTAAATGGGTTGAATTCATTGAGACTTTCCCTTATGTCATTAAACACAAGAAGGGTAAAGAAAATGTGATTGCTGATGCTTTGTCTCGTCGATATACTATGCTTTCACAACTTGATTTCAAAATATTTGGTTTGGAGACCATCAAAGATCAATATGTGCATGATGCTGATTTTAAAGATGTAATGCAGAATTGTAAAGAGGGAAGAACATGGAACAAGTTCGTTATTAATGATGGTTTTGTGTTCCGTGCTAACAAGCTATGCATTCACGCTAGCTAGTTCGTCTTTTGTTGTTGCAGGAGGCGCATGGAGGAGGATTAATGGGACACTTTGGCGTGAAGAAGGCGGAGGATATACTTGCTACACATTTCTTTTGGCCAAAGTTAAGACGGGATGTTGAGCGTTTTGTAGCTCGCTGCACTACATGTCAAAAAGCTAAGTCACGACTCAATCCTCATGGTTTATATATGCCTTTGCTGTGCCTAGTGTTCCTTGGGAGGATATATCGATGGACTTTGTTTTAGGTTTACCTCGAACAAAGAAGGGAGGATAGCATATTTGTTGTCGTGGATAGATTCTCGAAAATGGCACACTTTATACCATGTCATAAAAGCGATGATCTTGTTAATGTTGCTGATTTGTTCTTTCGTGAAATTATTCGCTTGCATGGTGTGCCAAATACTATTGTTTCAGATCGTGATACTAAATTTCTTAGCCACTTTTGGAGATGTTTATGGGCTAAGTTGGGGACTAAACTGCTTTTAGTACTACTTGTCACCCCAAACCGATGGACAAACTGAAGTAGTCAATAGAACATTGTCTACTATGCTTAGGGCTGTTTTGAAGAATAATAAGAAAATGTGGGAAGAATGCTTGCCTCATATTGAATTTGCTTATAATCGTTCATTGCATTCTACTACTAAGATGTGCCCTTTTGAAATTGTGTATGGTTTCCTACCTCGTGCACCTATTGATTTGTTGCCTCTTCCATCTTCGGAGAAGGTTAATTTTGATGCTAAAGAACGTGCTGAATTGATTTTAAAAATGCATGAGTTAACTAAGGAAAACATTGAGCGTATGAATGCTAAATATAAACTTCTTTGGAGATAAGGGTAGAAAACATGTTGTCTTTGCACCTGGAGATCTTGTTTGGTTACATTTGCGTAAGGATAGGTTTCCTAATTTGCGCAAATCAAAGCTAATGCCATGTGCTGATGGTCCATTTAAGGTGTTAGAGAAAATAAATGATAATGCATATAAACTTGAGCTGCCTGCAGATTTTGGGGTTAGTCCCACTTTTAACATTGCAGATTTGAAGCCTTATTTGGGTGAGGAAGATGAGCTTCGTCGAGGACGACTTCATTTCAAGAAGGGAGGATGATGAGGACATCAATACCATTGTTACACCCACATCCCCTGCTGCTATACATCTTGGACCAATTACTAGAGCTCGCGACGCCAATTGAATTATCGGTACTTTCGTTTCTTGGTAACGATTCCAATGTTCATGAGAATATGATGCTGCCTAAATTGGATACATTTGTTTTGCTTACAAATGAAGGGCCTACCATGGACAAGAAAGATGAACCTTGGAGCAAGTTCAAGCATGGAGATGTTGGCATGCAAGGAGAACAAGAACGGAGTTACAAGTGATGATTCCAGGACTTTGAAGCCACCCTAATGAGTGCATAAGGCCTTGGACGAAATATACAAGATGCCACTTCATAATATTCGTCCATAGGCTATTCTAGGTGCTTGCGTCACCTTATTATTGGGCCAGGCCCATGTAATTTCGAAATACTTAAGTATAGGCTGTTTTAGAGTCCGTATGTGTGGGGAAACAAGAGTTAGGGTTGATTTGGACCCCTCCACCAAGGGCCACGATATTCCCCTCCTCTTTCTCCATATATACAGCCCTTAGGGTACCGTTTAGACCTTGGGTTTTGTTTAGATTAAAAGTTCGCCATAGCTGCAAATTCGCATGCCGTTTGTGTTCAATGACCGGACAAAGCGTCACAGAACCCCACCTTGATCAATAAAGCTTTCATCTTATATTCGCAATATCCAGATTGCAATCTCAGTTTCTTGCTTGTTCTTCGTTTGCTCGCAGGAAAGCAGACCCTCGTGGTCGTTGATCGTGCTCCGGCGTGGTCAATAACCTCTCGGAGTTGGTTTAGCGATTGCTAAGGCGCGACGTCCTCGCACGTTCGTAGTCGGATCGTCAAAGTCGACTTCGTCCAAAGCGAAAACCAATATCTCATCGAAAGACGTGACACCTTTGCCTCTATCAAGAAGGTGTCGTCGGAGTGTCGACTCGAGCGGCTCCGTCTTGATGATGAAGAAGTGGAATGATGCCGGGTTCTCATCAACGCACGGATCTCGTCCATTCTTGCATCATTCTCTTGCTTGTGAGCCTCAAACTTGTTGTTGAAGTAGTCTCTTGTACGTTGCTCGGAGGGTCGCAAGTCGGTGGCGAGGTTGTCGATGCGATCGCTCATTGCTTGTTGTTCTTGGTGCAACGCTCGTTGTGCACCAAAGAGGTGGCTCTTGGTGACGTATGAAGACATGTCGTCGTCTTGCTCGATGAAGAGTGGGTTGGTAGAAGAACTTGGCCTATCCATCATTCCAAGCAAGATGTGAGTGGTAGAACGGAAAAGAACGTATACCAATGTACCTTTGACCGATGTTGAAAATGAATCAAGTTCACTCAAATGTGGACAATGAAATAGCACTCTTGGTACCGATTCTTGTCGGTTCTCACACCTACACAAATAAAAGCTTATGGTGGAGCTCGGTTAGGATGGTGGCACAAAATTTGATGCAATTGTAAGTGAGACTCAATAAAGTTGAAAATGATTCACAAATTTGCAAATGCAACAAGTAGACCAATAGCAAGATATGGTACACGGAAACACACGCGCAAATAGATAATGTGGGGTTATGCAACCAAAGATGAGCCAAAATGTGGAATTCACCAAGATGCTCTTGTTGCACAACACTAGAGAGACGCTAGCACGATTGCACAATAGGCGGATACGAACTTGTGCACAACCTACTAAGCAAAAATGCAACGACTTCTATTCCAAGTATGCTATATGTATGGTGTGTCGATGTGTTGATCCAAGATGATCAAGTATGACAATCTTAATGTTTTATGGTGCTATGGTTCTTGCTCATAAGCTCTTTGCTTATCTTTCTCTCTTTGCTTAAAAGCTTGCTTGGCTCTTTATCTTTTGAGCTCTTTTCTCATGCAAAACTTCACGAACCAAGATAGCAATTGTGTATGCGATGACAACTTTGTGACACACAAGTTGATGCTAAGATATGCACCACTTTGGTATGGTATGTATGCTATGGAGTATGATCACTAAAGTGCACAAGTCACGTTGCCGGCAATACTCAATGGCTAGTCTCGATGGGTAAGCAACGCAAAATATGGGCTATGATGTTTATCAATGCAATTGCAAGTAATGACAAAGGTGTCGACGATGTTACCGTCCTTGACGAAGATGAGCGGTGGTGATGTTGATGTTGAACCGTACCTAGATAGCCGAAACACAAAAGGATACGGAAAACCCCAACTCAAATTCTCAAGTCAAAATGTGGCAAAATTGTCGAAATTGGTTTTGGGCAAGGCTATGGTGGCGGTATGCGGAAGTGGTGGAGGTAAGTGGAAGTGTATGTGGGCACGGGACAAAATTTGTTGAAGGTTAGGCGGTGATCGGGGTGGTGGAAGGGATGGATGCTACCAGGGGCCGGAAATCTGGGCTAGAAGCCGGATGTCCGGGGCGCCGGATGTCCAAGCAGATCGGGCCGGATGTCCGGGCTGCCGGATGTCCGGGCTGTTCGGGCCGGACGTCCGGGCACGAAGAACACCGCGTGGGAGAGGTCAAAACCGGTCAAAATTGGGGCGAATTTGTGGATGGAAATTGGGGAAAAGATGGGGAAAAGCTAGATCTACCTGCAACACACGAAATCCACGGATCAAATCCAACAAAATTTCATCACACTAACAAATCACAAAAAAAAATTGGGGCTATTTTTGTGGGGAAATTTTCGGAATTAGGACAAAAACAACAAAATCAAGCTAGAAAACACGGGGTAGGGGCTCCAAGACGTGATCAACGTGGCTCATGATACCCTAGATGATGTAGGGCGGAACCCTACGTGGACGATCTTTCACGTTGGAGCGGATCCTACGGTGAATCACGACGAACACGCGGAAGAACAAGAGGGAAAACACGGGGAAAACGAGAGAGAAGTCACTCAACCGACAAGAAACCAATCACACAAGTGCTAGATTATCAAACACATAGTGGCACAAGATTCGAGATCAACAAAGGTAATGATACACGAGTAGCCGTTCTTCTCCGAGAGGAGGTCTTGATGGGTCCACCCTAGAAGGGGGTCTTGAATCCGCTTGGGGATCTTCTCCGTAGAGGTCCTGATCTCCGAGGAGAAGTAGCCAAGTGGATGAGCAAAGGCTCTCTCACCTAAACATGAGCTAATCCAAAGCTAACCCTAGAAAGAGGAGGGCTCAAGTATATATAGTCTCGGGCGAAGGGGTACAAGGGACGAGTCCCAGAGGTATCGTGACGCTTGCAGGGAGGCCGGACGTCCGGCGTCGGGCGGATGTCCGGGCTTGGAGGCGCCGGATGTCGGGCTCTGAGCCCGGTTGTCCGGGCTAGGGCGATTGATTCTGCAGAACGGGTGGTGGGGCCGGATTTCGGGCGGCGGCGGATATCCGGGCCGGACGGGCGGATGTCCGGCGGGAGGCCGGATGTCCGGCTGGTCTGGGTCGCTTCAGTGCATTCGGTGATGGAGGGCCGGATTTCGGGCGACGGGCCAGATATCCGGGCGCCAAGAGCCGGATGTCCGGGGCATGGGGCGGATGTCCGGGTTGAGCGAGACTCCTCCGGTTCCTCTCGTCGTGGTTCTTCCTCCTTGTACTTGGCGGCTTGTCCATCTTCACGTGCATCCTCGGGAGGTTCCCCTTGACACCTAATCATGCATAGCATATCGGACTTAGGTAGTAGCCATGTCTCGAGTGGATCATATGTGATATCAATAAGGAAAGAGGTCACCTCGTTCTCGAGAGCTCTAGCTCTAGCTCGTGTCATGGGTCCTCTTGGCTCTTGATGAGACGGTTGTAGGTCCATGGGGATGATCGTGGGATGCTCCGCATCACTGGGTTGGCTATATATGGTAGCAAAACATCAGCAATAATCAATTCAAAGATGCAATGTTGAATAAACGCTCAACGACGGTACTGTGCTGGTCCTAGGCTAGACCAGACTAGAGACGCGAGCCTAGAACACTAATGAGGTCACGGCGTAGCACAACTAGCATCAATGAAGGATAATAAGTAGCTTTGGACAGCAAGATATAAGTGAAGATCACAACGGCAAGAAAGATAATGATGAAGAACAAGCGCCAAGCGGGATATACAACAACTCTCTCTCCAATTTTCCTCTTGAAAAGTTTGAGCCAATTTTCTGATAACTTTTTTCAAAGAATGCTACTAACTCAAGCTTTCCAATGCAAAAAATATCACTCAATTCTGAGTTGATATGAGGAGTCAAAAAATTCTAAAACTGGTTTGAAAAACTGGAATAAGCTGTGTTCACGAACTTCGGAGGGCAAAAAGACCTATTTAGAAGCCGATTTTGAGGTGCCAAATATTGAACAAGCTTCTGCAACTATTTAGATGCGGCTCGTCTCTAGCTTTAAGTTGAGTACTCGCGGAGCCAAAACAGACTTCGTATGAGGAAGTTATGTCTGTTTTCTTGAGCAGGCACAAAAGCAGATTCCGATCCGAATTCAGCTACGAGATTGAGTCTAGATAGATCTGAACTTTGTTTTTTTCTTCTCTTTTTTTCTCACACTTATTTTTCTTTTCTTTCTCTCTTTTTTCTCGACTTTTTTCTTTTACTTTTTTCTCTCTTTTTTTCTCTCTCCTCTTTCCAAACAAACTAGATAAGATGCAGATTGGATCAAGTGAAGATGTGAACGATCTCAACTATGGTTATGACAATGAAGCGGTGGGTAGCACGTGGTGGAAATTGATGGATGGATGGTGGTCAGCGGAAGGGATAACGATGCAGCGGCGTGACTAATGTGAACAGAACTCGAAACTCTAAACGAACTAGACACTAAGACCAGCAACTCGACACGACGATGCAACCGATAATTCAATAATGCAAACCTTGAAAAGAAAACTGCAAAGGCTCGGACTGGCTTGGACAAAGGATGAATAGATCTAACTTTTTTTGGCTTTTTCTTGGACAATAGGTAAGAAAATAAATCTAATCTAGGGATGATTGGAAATTCTCACCGAGCAACTTTGGCGATACCACTTGATAGAGGCGAGGTGTCCCGATCTTTCGATGAGATGATAACTCTCGATTTGGTGGAGTCGACTTTGACGATCCGACTACAAACGTGCACGACGTTGCGCCTTAGCAATCGCTAAACCAATCTCCTTAGGTTCTTGACGATGCGGAAGCACGATCAGCGACCACGAAGGTCTATTCCTGCAAGCAATCGAAGAACGAGCAAGAATATGATAAAGCAATCTGAATATTGCAAATATATATGAAGTATTGATAATGGTGGAGATCCGTAAGCGGTCTTGGTGCAGTCGTTGGACACAAGCGAAGTACGAAGTTGCAATGGCTAACTTTTAACTAAACAAATCCCAAAGAAAAAGCTACTAGATGGATCTACTCATATAGGAGCAAGGGGTGGCGGCCAAGGAGGTGGGAGGACGTCCCAAGGCAGCCTAACACTACCTAGGTCGTACAAGGTCAATGGGCCCAAGTGGAGGTGACGTAACACCTTTGGACTTGTAGTTTGACTCGGATTCTGCTGCAGCATCAGATTGTTTCGTCCATAACTCAACGCTCCGGACGGATTTTAAGGTGATTCCAATTGGGTTAGAAAATGCACGAAATCTATTTTCCAACAAAAAAAGAATCAACCAATTTGGAGTCCATATGAAAAAGTTATTGATGTTTTGAGTCAGGTATGTCATGCAGTCCGAATCTGAGTCCGAACGTGAGAGACTTGGACTCTATCTTCTCTTGGGCCAAAAGTGATGTGAGAGAACTTTTTGAACTGCAGGTAAACATCTCTTTCTCCCTTATCTTCATATGTGGATTGTACAAATGTCCCATACACCTGCAATTAGACATGGCACAAAAGTTTGTGAAGTATTTTTGTCCTGGATGATATAAATAAATTATTGCATAGTTTGAATTAGAAATCACCTCACAAATATACATGTATGCAATATTTTTGGTCGTATCCAAGGTATTCATGTCCTCATCAAATAATAAGGTGACGCAGCACCTAGAATAGCCTATGGACGAATATTATGAAGTGGCATCTTGTATATTTCGTCCAAGGCCTCATGCACTCATTAGGGTGGCTTCAAAGTCCTGGAATCATCACTTGTAACTCCGTTCTTGTTCCCCTTGCGCATGGCATCATCTCCATGCTTGTTCTTGCTCCAATGTCCATCCTTCTCCAAGCTAGGCCCTTCATTTGTAAGCAAAACAAATGTATCCAATTTAGGCAGCATCATATTCTCATGAACATTAGAATCATTACCAAGAAACGAAAGTACCTGATAATTTAATTAGCGTGCGCGAGCTCTAGTAATTGGTCCAGTATATGTAGCGGAAGGGGCTGCGGGTGTAAAAATGGTATTGATGTCCTCATCAGCTCTTGGAGAGGAAGTAGTAGAATGTCCAATGGGGACAACGGGTTGAAACCGTAGACGACCTCGAAGGGGGACTTGCCGGTAGTTGAATGTCTTGCACGATTGTAGGCGTACTCGGCGATGGGTAGACATGTTTCCCATTCCTTGATGTTCTTCTTGATCAAGACACGAAGTAGAGTGGATAGTGTGCGGTTCGTCACCTCCGTTTGGCCATCGGTTTGAGGACGGTATGCCGTGGAGAACAAGAGCTTGATTCCGAGCTTGGCGCATAGGGTCTTCCAAAAGTAACTCAAGAACTTGACGTCACGATCGGAGACGATTGTCTTTGGTACACCATGGAGTCGCAAGATTTCCCTACAAAAGAGATTTGCAACATGTGAAGCATCGTCTATCTTGTTGCAAGGAATGAAATGTGCCATTTTAGAAAATCTATCCACAACAACAAACACGGAATCCTTGCCATTTTGAGTCCTAGGCAAACCGAGTACAAAATCCATACTAATGTCTTCCCATGGTTGATATGGAATAGGAAGAGGCATGTAAAGACCATGAGATTGAGCTTTAGACTTAGCTTTGCGACATGTATAGCATCGGTTGGTGAAGCGTGAGACGTCGCGGAACATCTTTGGCCAAAAGTAGTTGTTGGAGAGCGTGGCGAATGTCTTGTCGCGTCCAAAGTGTCCCATGAGTCCGCCTCCATGAGCCTCTTGCAAAAGGAGCAAACGAAGAGAAGACTCGGGAATGCAAAGTTTGTTAGCTCTCATAAGATAACCATCCTTGATGTAATATTGTTCCCAAGACGTATGCGTCAAGCACTTAGCATAAGGAGAAGCAAAAGACGGATCATGCTCATACAAGTCTTTTATATGCTCAAAACCAATAACATTCAATTCAAGTTGAGTGACAAGCATGCATATGCGTGAAAGCGCGTCGGCAACTACATTTTCTTTACCCTTAATGTACTTGATCACATAAGGAAAAGATTCGATGAATTCACTCCATTTGGTGTGACGCTTGTTTAATTTAGTTTGACCTTT
This sequence comes from Aegilops longissima, assembly GCA_021605205.1. Taxonomy (NCBI): domain Eukaryota; kingdom Viridiplantae; phylum Streptophyta; class Magnoliopsida; order Poales; family Poaceae; genus Aegilops; species Aegilops longissima. The sequence goes on from JAHIAM010002659.1 coordinate 99,513, forward strand.
GAGGTACTTAAGCATTTCATGATCGGTATGGATGACAAACTCATGCGGTCTAAGGTAATGTTCCCAAACATGTAGCACGCGCACTAAAGCATACAATTCTTTGTCATAGATGGGATAATTAAGTTGAGCACCGGATAGTTTTTCACTAAAATAAGCAATGGCTCGTTTTCTTGCATCAAAACTCCGCCAATTCGGTACCACTTGCATCACAATGAACCTCAAAAGTTTTGTCAAAATTGGGCAAAGCAAGAATCGGAGCATGAGTAAGCAAAGACTTGAGCTCATCAAAAGCGGTTGATTGCAAGGTTCCCCAAACAAAGGGAGTATTCTTCTTGCTCAAAGCATGCAAAGGAGCGGCAATTGTGCTAAAATCTTTCACAAAGCGACGATAGAAACCCGCAAGACCAAGAAAAGTTCGCACTTGTTGCAAATTGGTGGGTTGGGGCCAAGTTTTGATTGCTTCAATTTTTGATTCAATAACATGGACACCCTTTGAGGAAACTACAAAACCCAAGAAAACCACTTTGTCAACTCCGAAAGTGCATTTTTTCAAGTTTGCATAAAGGCTTTCCTTGCGAAGAGTTTGCAACACAGATTTTACATGATTGATGTGCTCTTTCATGGTTTTGCTAAACACAAGAATATCATCAAAGTAAACCACAACAAAGACTCCAATATAGGGACGAAGCACATGATGCATAAGACGCACAAAAGTACCGGGAGCTTCCGAAAGACCCATAGGCATCACTAACCATTCATATAGACCAAATTTGGTTTTGAAAGCAGTTTTCCATTCATCACCCTCTTGTATGCGGATTTAGTAATAGCCACTTTTAAGATCAATTTTTGAGAAAAAGTTGGCTCCACTAAGTTCATCAAGCATGTCATCTAAGCGAGGAATGGGATGCCTATATCGAACGGTAATAGCATTGATAGGTCTACAATCGGAACACAAGCGGAAACTTCCATCGGGCTTAGGCACAAGAATAACCGGAACGGCACAAGGGCTTAGTGATAGAGGCAAAGGTGTCCCGTCTTTCGATGAGATGTTGGTTTTTGCTTTGGAGGAAGTCGACTTTGATGATCCGACTATGAACGTGAGAGGACGTCGCGCCTTAGCAATCGCTAAACCAACTCCGAGAGGTTATTGACCCGCGCGAGCACGATCAACGACCACGAGGGTCTGCATTTCCTGCGAGCAAACGAAGAACAAGCAAGAAACTGAGATTGCAATCTGGATATTGCGAATATAAGATGAAAGCTTTATTGATCAAGGTGGGGTTCTGTGACGCCTTTGTCTGGTCGTTGAACACAAACAAAGTACGCGAAGTTGCAGCTATGGCGAACTTTTAATCTAAACAAAACCCAAGGTCTAAACGGTGCCCTAAGGGCTGTATATATGGAGGAAGAGGGGGGGATTTCGTGGCCCTTGGTGGAGGGGTCCGAAATCAACCCTAACTCTTGTTTCCCGACACATACGGACTCTAAAAACAGCCTATACTTAAGTATTTCGAAATTACATGGGCCTGGCCCAATAATAAGGTGACGCAGCACCTAGAATAGCCTATGGACGAATATTATGAAGCGGCATCTTGTATATTTCGTCCAAGGCCTCATGCACTCATTAGGGTGGCTTCAAAGTCCTGGAATCATCACTTGTAACTCCGTTCTTGTTCCCCTTGCGCATGCCAACATCTCCATGCTTGAACTTGCTCCAAGGTTCATCTTTCTTGTCCATGGTAGGCCCTTCATTTGTAAGCAAAACAAATGTATCCAATTTAGGCAGCATCATATTCTCATGAACATTGGAATCGTTACCAAGAAACGAAAGTACCGATAATTCAATTGGCGTCTTGTGAGCTCTAGTAATTGGTCCAAGTATGTATAGCAGCAGGGGCTGTGGGTGTAACGATGGTATTAATGTCCTCATCATCCTCCCTTCTTGAAATGAAAGTCGTCCTCGACGGAAGCTCATCTTCCTCACCCAAATAAGGCTTCAAATCTGCAATGTTAAAAGTGGGACTAACCCCAAAATCTGCAGGCAGCTCAAGTTTATATGCATTATCATTTATTTTCTCTAACACCTTAAATGGACCATCAGCACGTGGCATTAGCTTTGATTTGCGCAAATTAGGAAACCTATCCTTACGCAAATGTAACCAAACAAGATCTCCAGGTGCAAAGACAACATGTTTTCTACCCTTATCTCCAGCAAGTTTATATTTAGCATTCATACGCTCAATGTTTTCCTTATTTAACTCATGCATTTTTAAAATCAATTCAGCACGTTCCTTAGCATCAAAATTAACCTTCTCCGAAGATGGAAGAGGCAACAAATCAATAGGTGCACGAGGTAGGAAGCCATACACAATTTCAAAAGGGCACATCTTAGTAGTAGAATGCAATGAACGATTATAAGCAAATTCAATATGAGGCAAGCATTCTTCCCACATTTTTTTATTATTCTTCAAAACAGCCCTAAGCATAGTAGACAATGTTCTATTGACTACTTCAGTTTGTCCATCAGTTTGGGGGTGACAAGTAGTACTAAAAAGCAGTTTAGTCCCCAACTTAGCCCATAAACATCTCCAAAAGTGGCTAACAAATTTAGTATCACGATCTGAAACAATAGTATTTGGCACACCATGCAAGCGAATAATTTCACGAAAGAACAAATCAGCAACATTAACAGCATCATCACTTTTATGACATGGTATAAAGTGTGCCATTTTCGAGAATCTATCCACGACAACAAATATGCTATCCTCCCTTCTTTGTTCGAGGTAAACCTAAAACAAAGTCCATAGATATATCCTCCCAAGGAACACTAGGCACAGCAAAGGCATATATAAACCATGAGGATTGAGTCCCGACTTAGCTTTTTGACATGTAGTGCAATGAGCAACAAAACGCTCAACGTCCGTCTCATCTTTGGCCAAAAGAAATGTGTAGCAAGTATATCCTCCGTCTTCTTGACGCCAAAGTGTCCCATTAATCCTCCTCCATGCGCCTCCTGCAACAACAAAAGACGAACAGAGCTAGCAGGAATGCATAGCTTGTTAGCACGGAACACAAAACCATCATTAATAACGAACTTGTTCCATGTTCTTCCTTCTTTACAATTCTGCATTACATCTTTAAAATCAGCATCATGCACATATTGATCTTTGATGGTCTCCAAACCAAATATTTTAAAGTCAAGTTGTGAAAGCATAGTATAGCGACGAGACAAAGCATCAGCAATAACATTTTCTTTACCCTTCTTGTGTTTAATTACATAAGGGAAAGTCTCAATGAATTCAACCCATTTAGCATGTCTACGATTCAGTTTAGCTTGACTTTTAATATGTTTCAAATATTCATGATCAGAATGTATAACAAATTCTTTGGGCCATAAATAATGTTGCCATGACTCTAAAGTCCGAACAAGAGCATATAATTCTGTGTCATAAGTAGAATAGTTCAGACTAGGCCCACTCAATTTTTCAGAAAAGTATGCAACAGGTTTGCCATCTTGTAATAACACACCTCCTAATCCAATTCCACTAGCATCACATTCAAGCTCAAACGTCTTATTAAAGTCAGGAAGTTGGAGTAAAGGAGCATGTGTCAACTTATCTTTCAATACCGTGAAGGCTTCTTCCTGTGCCGTACCCCAAACAAAAGGCACATCCTTCTTTGTAAGCTCATTGAGAGGTGCAGCTATGGTGCTAAAGTCTCTCACAAAACGCCTATAGAAACCAGCGAGTCCAAGAAAACTCCTCACTTGTGTGACCGTTTTGGGCTGCGGCCAACTCTCAATACCTTCAATTCCCTGTGGAGTAACAACATAGCCAAGAAAAGATACTCGGTCGGTGCAAAAGGTGCACTTCCCAAGGTTACCAAACAAACGTGCATCACGTAGAGCATTAAAAACAGCACATAAATGTTCCAAATGTTCTTCCAAAGATTTGCTATAAATCAGTATATCATCAAAGTAAACTACCACAAATCGTCCAATGAAAGCACGTAAAACTTCGTTCATTAATCTCATGAAAGTACTATGATAGAGGCGAAGGTGTCCCGATGTTTCGATGAGATGGTGGCTATCGTTTCCGTGGGAGTCGACCTTGACGATCCGACTACTGAACGTCGAGAGCGTCGTCGCGCCTTAGCAATCACTAAACCAACTTCCGAGGGTTATTGACCACGCCGAGCACGATCAACGACCACGAGGGCCTGTTTCCTGCGAGCAAGCGAAGAACAAGCAAGAAACTGAGATTGCAATCTGGATATTGCGAATATAAGATGAAAGCTTTATTGATCAAGGTGGGGTTCTGTGGCGCCTTTGTGCGGTCGTTGAACACAAGCGGCACGCCAAGTTGCAGCTATGGCGAACTTTTAATCTAAACAAAACCCAAGGTGTAAACGGTGCCCTAAGGGCTGTATATATGGAGGAAGAGGGGGGATTTCGTGGCCCTTGGTGGAGGGGTCCAAATCAACCCTAACTCTTGTTTCCCCACACATACGGACTCTAAAACAGCCTATACTTAAGTATTTCGAAATTACATGGGCCTGGCCCACTAATAAGGTGACGTTGAGCACCTAGAATAGCCTCGGGACGACATTTATGAAGTAGCATCTTGTATATTTCGTCCAAGGCTTCATGCACCCATTATGGTGGCTTCAAAGTCCTGAAATCATCACTTGTAACTCCGTTCTTGTTCCCCTTAGCATGGCATTATCTCCATGCTTGTTCTTGCTCCAATGTCCATCCTTCTCCAAGCTAGGGCCTTCATTTGTAAGCAAAACAAATGTATCCAATTTAGGCAATATCATATTCTCATGAACATTAGAATCATTACCAAGAAACGAAAAGTACGATAATTTAATTGGCGTCTTGTGAGCTCTAGTAATTGGTCCAAGATATGTAGCAGTAGGGGCTGTGGGTGTAACAATGGTATTGATGTCCTCATCATCCTCCCTTCTTGAAATGAAGTCGTCCTCGACGGAAGCTCATATTCCTCACCCAAATAAGGCTTCAAATCTGCAATGTTAAAAGTGGGACTAACCCCAAAATCTGCAGGCAGCTCAAGTTTATATGCATTATCATTTATTTTCTCTAATACCTTAAATGGACCATCAAAGACGTGGCATTAGCTTTGATTTATGCAAATTAGGAAACCTATCCTTACGCAAATGTAACCAAACAAGATCTCCAGTGCAAAGACAACATGTTTTCTACCCTTATCTCTAGCAAGTTTATATTTAGCATTCATACGCTCAATGTTTTCCTTAGTTATCTCATGCATTTTTAAAATCAATTCAGCACGTTCTTTAGCATCAAAATTAACCTTCTCCGAAGATGGAAGAGGCAACAAATCAATAGGTGCACGAGGTAGGAAACCATACACAATTTCAAAAGGGCACATCTTAGTTGTAGAATGCAATGAACGATTATAAGCAAATTCAATATGAGGCAAGCATTCTTCCCACATTTTCTTATTATTCTTCAAAACAGCCCTAAGCATAGTAGACAATGTTCTATTGACTACTTCAGTTTGTCCATCAGTTTGGGGGTAACAAGTAGTACTAAAAAGCAGTTTAGTCCCCAACTTAGCCCATAAACATCTCCAAAAGTGGCTAAGAAATTTAGTATCACGATCTGAAACAATAGTATTTGGCACACCATGCAAGCGAATAATTTCACGAAAGAACAAATCAGCAACATTAACAGCATCATCGCTTTTATGACATGGTATAAAGTGTGCCATTTTCGAGAATCTATCCACGACAACAAATATGCTGTCCCTCCCCTTCTTTGTTCGAGGTAAACCTAAAACAAAGTCCATATATATATCCTCCCAAGGAACACTAGGCACAGGCAAAGGCATATATAAACCATGAGGATTGAGTCGTGACTTAGCCTTTTGACATGTAGTGCAGCGAGCAACAAAACGCTCAACATCCCCTCTCATCTTTGGCCAAAAGAAATGTGTAGCAAGTATATCCTCCGTCTTCTTCACGCCAAAGTGTCCCATTAATCCTCCTCCATGCGCCTCCTGCAACAACAAAAGACGAACAGAGCTAGCAGGAATGCATAGCTTGTTAGCACGGAACACAAAACCATCATTAATAACGAACTTGTTCCATGTTCTTCCTTCTTTACAATTCTGCATTACATCTTTAAAATCAGCATCATGCACATATTGATCTTTGATGGTCTCCAAACCAAATATTTTGAAGTCAAGTTGTGAAAGCATAGTATAGCGACGAGACAAAGCATCAGCAATAACATTTTCTTTACCCTTCTTGTGTTTAATGACATAAGGGAAAGTCTCAATGAATTCAACCCATTTAGCATGTCTACGATTCAGTCTAGCTTGACTTTTAATATGTTTCAAAGATTCATGATCAGAATGTATAACAAATTCTTTGGGCCATAAATAATGTTGCCATGTCTCTAAAGTCCGAACAAGAGCATATAATTCTTTGTCATAAGTAGAGTAGTTCAGACTAGGCCCACTCAATTTTTCAGAAAAGTATGCAACAGGTTTGCCAACTTGTAATAACACACCTCCTAATCCAATTCCACTAGCATCACATTCAAGCTCAAAAGTCTTATTAAAGTCAGGAAGTTGGAGTAAAGGAGCATGTGTCAACTTATCTTTCAATACCGTGAAGGCTTCTTCCGATAGAGGCAAAGGTGTCCCGTCTTTCGATGAGATGTTGGTTTTCGCTTTGGAGGAAGTCGACTTTGACGATCCGACTACGAACGTGCGAGGACGTCGCGCCTTAGCAATCGCTAAACCAACTCCAAGAGGTTATTGACCACGCCGGAGCACGATCAACCTGACCACGAGGGTCTGTTTCCTGCGAGCAAACGAAGAACAAGCAAGAAACTGAGATTGCAATCTGGATATTGCGAATATAAGATGAAAGCTTTATTGATCAAGGTGGGGTTACGTGGACGCCTTTGTGCGGTCGTTGAACACAAGCGGCTGCGAAGTTGCAGCTATGGCGAACTTTTAATCTAAACAAAACCCAAGGTCTAAACGGTGCCCTAAGGGCTGTATATATGGAGGAAGAGGGGGAATTTCGTGGCCCTTGGTGGAGGGGTCCAAATCAACCCTAACTCTTGTTCCCCACACATACGGACTCTAAAACAGCCTATACTTAAGTATTTCGAAATTACATGGGCCTGGCCCACTAATAAGGTGACGAAGCACCTAGAATAGCCTCGGGACGACATTTATGAAGTAGCATCTTGTATATTTCGTCCAAGGCTTCATGCATCCATTATGGTGGCTTCAAAGTCCTGAAATCATCACTTGTAACTCCGTTCTTGTTCCCTTGCGCATGGCATTATCTCCATGCTTGTTCTTGCTCAATGTCCATCCTTCTCCAAGCTAGGGCCTTCATTTGTAAGCAAAACAAATGTATCCAATTTAGGCAGCATCATATTCTCATGAACATTAGAATCATTACCAAAAAACGAAAGTACGATAATTTAATTGGCGTCATGTGAGCTCTAGTAATTGGTCCAAGTATATGTAGCAAGAGGGGCTGTGGGTGTAACAATGGTATTGATGTCCTCATCATCCTCCCTTCTTGAAATGAAGTCGTCCTCGACGGAAGCTCATATTCCTCACCCAAATAAGGCTTCAAATCTGCAATGTTAAAAGTGGGACTAACCCCAAAATCTGCAGCAGCTCAAGTTTATATGCATTATCATTTATTTTCTCTAACACCTTAAATGGACCATCAAGACGTGGCATTAGCTTTGATTTTGCAAATTAGGAAACCTATCCTTACATAAATGTAACCAAACAAGATCTCCGGTGCAAAGACAACATGTTTTCTACCCTTATCTCCAGCAAGTTTATATTTAGCATTCATACGCTCAATGTTTTCCTTAGTTATCTCATGCATTTTAAAATCAATTCAGCACGTTCTTTAGCATCAAAATTAACCTTCTCCGAAGATGGAAGAGGCAACAAATCAATAGGTGCACGAGGTAGGAAGCCATACACAATTTCAAAAGGGCACATCTTAGTAGTAGAATGCAATGAACGATTATAAGCAAATTCAATATGAGGCAAGCATTCTTCCCACATTTTCTTATTATTCTTCAAAACAGCCCTAAGCATAGTAGACAATGTTCTATTGACTACTTCAGTTTGTCCATCGGTTTGGGGTGACAAGTAGTACTAAAAAGCAGTTTAGTCCCCAACTTAGCCCATAAACATCTCCAAAAGTGGCTAAGAAATTTAGTATCACGATCTGAAACAATAGTATTTGGCACACCATGCAAGCGAATAATTTCACGAAAGAACAAATCAGCAACATTAACAAAGATCATCGCTTTTATGACATGGTATAAAGTGTGCCATTTTGAGAATCTATCCACGACAACAAATATGCTATCCTCCCTTCTTTGTTCGAGGTAAACCTAAAACAAAGTCCATAGATATATCCTCCCAAGGAACACTAGGCACGCGAGCAAAGGCATATATAAACCATGAGGATTGAGTCGTGACTTAGCTTTTTGACATGTAGTGCAGCGAGCAACAAAACGCTCAACATCCCGCCTCATCTTTGGCCAAAAGAAATGTGTAGCAAGTATATCCTCCGCCTTCTTGACGCCAAAGTGTCCCATTAATCCTCCTCCATGCGCCTCCTGCAACAACAAAAGACGAACAGAGCTAGCAGGAATGCATAGCTTGTTAGCACGGAACACAAAACCATCATTAATAACGAACTTGTTCCATGTTCTTCCTTCTTTACAATTCTGCATTACATCTTTAAAATCAGCATCATGCACATATTGATCTTTGATGGTCTCCAAACCAAATATTTTGAAGTCAAGTTGTGAAAGCATAGTATAGCGACGAGACAAAGCATCAAGCAATAACATTTTCTTTACCCTTCTTGTGTTTAATGACATAAGGAAAGTCTCAATGAATTCAACCCATTTAGCATGTCTACGATTCAGTTTAGCTTGACTTTTAATATGTTTCAAAGATTCATGATCGAATGTATAACAAATTCTTTGGGCCATAAATAATGTTGCCATGTCTCTAAAGTCCGAACAAGAGCATATAATTCTTTGTCATAAGTAGAATAGTTCAGACTAGGCCCACTCAATTTTCAGAAAAGTATGCAACAGGTTTGCCATCTTGTAATAACACACCTCCTAATCCAATTCCACTAGCATCACATTCAAGCTCAAAAGTCTTATTAAAGTCAGGAAGTTGGAGTAAAGGAGCATGTGTCAACTTATCTTTCAATACCGTGAAGGCTTCTTCCTGTGCGGTACCCCAAACAAAAGGCACATCCTTCTTTGTAAGCTCATTGAGAGGTGCAGCAATGGTGCTAAAGTCTCTCACAAAACGCCTATAGAAACCAGCGAGTCCAAGAAAACTCCTCACTTGTGTGACCGTTTTGGGCTGCGGCCAACTCTCAATAGCTTCAATCTTGGCTTTATCAACTTCAATTCCTGTGGAGTAACAACATAGCCAAGAAAAGATACTCGGTCGGTGCAAAAGGTGCACTTCCCAAGGTTACCAAACAAGCGTGCATCACGTAGAGCATTAAAAACAGCACGTAAATGTTCCAAATGTTCTTCCAAAGATTTGCTATAAATCAGTATATCATCAAAGTAAACTACCACAAATCGTCCAATGAAAGCACGTAAAACTTCGCTCATTAATCTCATGAAAGTACTAGGTGCATTAGTTAACCCAAAAGGCATGACTAACCACTCATATAATCCAAACTTAGTTTTAAATGCTGTTTTCCATTCATCTCCCAATTTCATACGAATTTGATGGTATCCACTACGCAAATCAACTTTGGAGAATATTGTAGAGCCACTCAATTCATCAAGCATATCATCTAGCCTAGGAATAGGATGACGATAACGAATAGTAATATTATTAATGCCTCTACAATCAACACACATGTGCCGACCATCCTTTTTAGGCACTAGTATAATAGGAACAGCACAAGGACTAAGAGATTCGCGTATATAACCTTTGTCGAGCAGCTCTGTACTTGACGCATAATCTCCTTCGTCTCCTCTGGATTGGTGCGGTATGGTGCGCGGTTGGGTAGCGATGCACGGGAATTAAGTCAATTTGATGCTCAATCCCTCGAATAGGTGGTAATCCGGTGGCACGTCTTGTGGGAAGGCGTCGGTGAACTCCCTGCAAAATGTTAGTGACAGCAGGGGCAAAGAGGAAGGCACGTCCTCGAATGAAAATAATGCCTCTTTGCACACAAAAGCATAGCAAACAGATTTGCTAGAATCTAGCTCATCAATATCAGATTTGGTGGCAAATAAACATGCACTTTTCAGTTTAATTTCGAAGCAACATTAGATGGTTTATTATTAGGCTTCATTTGTTGCTCAAATTCTTTTGCCACAATCTGATTTTCACTCTTATTTTTCTCCTGTTTTGCTTTATTAGCTCTATTAATATCATCTTTCAAAATGGAATCAGAGTCATAGGAAGCAAAGTAATATTTTATCCTTGTGAACAAGAGTATACTGATTGTTTCTACCATGGTGTACAGAATTTTATCAAATTGCCATGGTCTACCAAGTAATAAGGAACATGCTTGCATAGGTACCACATCACAATCAACATAATCAGCATATGTAGAGATACTAAAATGCACACGAACAAGACGTGTTACCTTAACCTTGCCGCTGTTGTTGAACCATTGGATGTAGTAAGGATGTGGATGTGGTCTTGTGGTGAGAGAAAGCTTCTCCACCATATCCATGCTAGCCAAGTTGTTGCAGCTCCTCCATCTATGATGACGCTGAATAGAACGTTCCTTCACAACTCCTTTGTATGGAACAAGTTATGCCTCTGATTTTGCTCAGCTTGTGTAACTTGCACACTCAAAACACGTTGAGCAACTAAACATTCATACCTGTCGGCATCTTGACAGCCATGTATTGTGTCTCAGGATCGAATCATCTCCACCGTGTTCTTCATGTGTAATAAGAGCCAAAGTCTCTTCATCATAGTCACTAGCGACTCATACCCACCATCCTCGTAGCAATCATCACACGCTGAGATTGGCATTCTCTCATAAAATGTCCTCTTCCCTTACAACGACGACAAATAATATCACTTGTGTGCCCTGTTGACGCCATGGAAGAAGAAGAGCTCTGTAGGCCCAGCGGTGTACTCTTGGCGAGATAGTGGTGGTTGTGCCTGCTTTCTTGTATCACGGTTGGAGGTGGCAGCCGGCGGAGGTGCGGTGTAGTAGAACGTGTGGAAGTAGATGATGCACGTGGTGTCCATGATGAAGGTCGACCTGCAGAAAAGTTAGTTCGCGCCAACGCATCGATCCTGCACTTCACGCTCAGCTTTACAAGCAAGATGGAATAATCGAGTGATATTATTATAATCCTTGTAGTCTAGAATGGTCTGAATCTCTCTATTTAATCCACCCGTAAAACGTGCAAGCATAGCTTCATTCTCCTCAACAATACCACATCTAATCAAGCCAGTTTGTAATTCCCGATAATATTCTTCACGAATTTTTCCTTGTCTTAAGCGCTGCAATTTTTGAAGTAATTCACGCTGATAATATGGTGGAACCCAACGAGTACGCATAGCAGTTTTCAAAGCAGCCCAAGTAGCTGGAACAGGATATAATCTACAATGTTCAGACCACCAAACACATGCAAAGCTAGTGAAAGCACAAACAGCAGCAGGAACACGTCTCTCCTCAGGATATTGTAAACATGTAAATCGTTGTTCAGTTTCTAACTCCCAAGTAAGATATATATCGGAACATATCTACCCTCAAATGGTGGAATATTCAATTTCAGTTTAGGGAGATGGTCATGATCTCGTACTGAAGGGGAGCCGAACATTGCCATTATTTGCATGTGGAAGACCTGGTGGTTGTGGTGCTGGTGGTTGCACGTAGTTCGATGTTGATCAACCTCATCCTCGTAATCTCTCACATAATCATCCTCCTCCACATCGCAGCAGGAGCCACGAAGTATCAACAAGAAGCACCTGCAGCTTGGCCAGCTGAAGAGGGACACGGCTCACTCGGCGGAGGGCTGTTTCATGATGTGGAGGTAGTCGTTGTTGTTGTTGTAGAGGTGCGTTAGGTGCAGCCGGTGGTGGTGGTGGTAGACAGCGAGCAATTCATTAAACTTGTTATCGAGCTTTGTTTCAACGCCTTCTCAATGCCATCTATCTTCTCCATGGCCTCTTCAAATCTATTTAGCACATCTTCCACCTGCCCACTCATCATTTGTTGAAACTTATCATGTAGCGCTTTGTTTGTCATGTTCTCCCGGTCGGTCTAAATCGACTTGTGATCCTGCCATGGTTAGCAGCAATAGAAACACACAAGAATATGATTGACAGACTACTAGGAAGTGGTGGTGGTGGTGTGGTGGACGATCACAAACCGTCAAGCAAATCTCAAATTCTTACCAGTTCTTACCCAGAAGAAGCGGTGATCGGCAACCGATGTAGTCAAAACTCTCAAAGCTTGGATAGAGCGATTACCAAGGAGAGTCAAACGCACGATGTAGATGTATGTGGAGCTGGGAAGGCTTATAATATGGTAGCAAAAGGGTCAGCAATAATCAATTCAGAGATGCAAAGTTGAATAAACGCTCAACGACGGTACTGTGCTGGTCCTAGGCTAGACCGTGCTAGAGACGAGCCTAGAACACTAACAAAATCACGGCGCTGCACGTAAACAAGGGAAAAGCACACTCTGGATTTTTTTCGCTCTTTTTTTTTGCTGCTTTTTTTTTTTGCGCTGCTTTTTTTTTTGCGAAAAATCACTATAATGGCGAGTGTCTCAAAACTCTTCCGAGGTCAAACTGACAGGATGGGCACGAAATTTTTTGACCAAATTTTTTTTTTCGAACGCCGGACCCAAAAAGCTGAAACGGGTCAAAAAAAACTTTCTATAACGGCGACTGTCTCAATACGCTTATAAACACCTAAAAATAGGATAGCCAGAAATTTTTTTGACAAGTGCGTTTTCGGAAAATTTTGGGCCTAAACGGAGGGTGGTTTCCGAAACCTACTCCGGCAAGGAAAACACAAATCGGAAACTAGATGGATCTCGAAAACAAACCTAATATGCAAGGAACTCGGATTGGTGGTGGATATATGTTGGTGGTATATGGCAGCGGTAGTGGTAGCGGTGGTAGTATATGGATATGGATCGGTGGTGGTATACAGACACGGATTGGTGGTGGTCTATGGATACGGATTCGGAGCGGTGGTGGTAGGTGGCAGGGGCGATGATGATGGTGCGGTGGCGGCGTGACAACTTATGACCGTAACTCAAACTCTAAAAGACTAGACGCTAAGACCAGCAACTAGACACGACGATGCAACCGCAAATTCAACAAAGCAAAACCCTAAAAAGATTATGCAAAGGCTCAGATTGGTTCGAATATGATGAACTAACCCTAATTTTTTTGTGGCTTTTTCGTGGACTTTAGGTATGAAGAATGACTCGATCTAATCTCGAAAAACTGTAAAATCTCACCGAGCAACCTGAAAATTTGATACCACTTGATAGAGGCAAAGGTGTCCCGATGTTTCGATGAGATGGTGGCTATCGTTTCGTGGGAGTCGACCTTGACGATCCGACTACGTGCGTCGCGACGTCGCGCCTTAGCAATCGCTAAACCAACTTCCGAGGGTTATTGACCACGCCGAGCACGATCAACGACCACGAGGGCTGTTTCCTGCGAGCAAACGAAGAACAAGCAAGAAACTAAGATTGCAATCTGGATATTGCGAATATAAGATGAAAGCTTTATTAATGAAGGTGGGGTTCTGTGGCGCCTTGGTCAGTCGTTGAACACAAACGGCACGCTGTGAAGTTGCTGCTATGGCGAACTTTTAATCTAAACAAAACCCAAGGTCTAAACGGTGCCCTAAGGGCTGTATATATGGATGAAGGGGGAATTTTGTGGCCCTTGGTGGAGGGGTCCGAAATCAACCCTAACTCTTGTTTCCCACACATACGGACTCTAAAACAGCCTATACTTAAGTATTTCGAAATTACATGGGCCTGGCCCAATAATAAGGTGACGCAGCACCTAGAATAGCCAATGGACGAATATTATGAAGTGGCATCTTGTATATTTCGTCCAAGGCCTCATGCACTCATTAGGGTGGCTTCAAAGTCCTGGAATCATCACTTGTAACTCCGTTTTGTTCCCTTTAGCATGCCAACATCTCCATGCTTGAACTTGCTCCAAGGTTCATCTTTCTTGTCCATGGTAGGCCCTTCATTTGTAAGAAAAACAAATGTATCCAATTTAGGCAGCATCATATTCTCATGAACATTGGAATCGTTACCAAGAAACAAAAGTACCTGATAATTCAATTGGCGTGCGCGAGCTCTAGTAATTGGTCCAGTATGTATAGCAGCAGGGGCTGTGGGTGTAACAATGGTATTGATGTCCTCATCGAAGATGGGCTATGATGGTTATCAATGCAATTGCAAGTAATGACAAAGGTGTCGATGATTTTACCGTCCTTGGCGAAGATGAGCGGTGGTGATGTTGATGTAGAACCGTACCTAGATAGCCGAAACACAAAAGGATACGGAAAACCCCAACTCAAATTCTCAAGGCAAAAGTTGGCAACATTGTCGGAATTGGTAGTGGAAAAGGCTATGGTTATGTTATGTGGAGGTGGTGGAGGTAAGTGGAAGTGTATGTGGGCACAGGACAAAATTTGGCGAAAGTTAGGCGGTGATCGGGGTGGTGGAAGGGATTGTTGCTACCAGGGGCCGGAAATCCGGGCTAGAAGCCGGATGTCCGGGGCGCCGGATGTCCGGGCTGATCGGGCCGGATGTCCGGGCTGCTCGGGCCGGATGTCCGGGCTCGAAGAACACCACGAGGAGAGGTCAAATCGGATCAAAATTTGGGCGAATTTGTGGATGGAAATTGTGGAAATGGTGGGGAAAAGCTAGATCTACCTGCAACACACGAAATCCACGGATCAAATCCAACAGAACTTCACCACACTAACAAATCACAAAAAAATTTGGGGCTATTTTTGTGGGGAATTTTCGAAATTAGGACAAAACAACAAAATCAAGCTAGAAAAAGAGGGGTAGGGGCTCCAATAACGTGATCAACGTGGCTCATGATACCATAGATGATGTAGGGCGGAACCCTACGTGGGCGATCTTTCACGTTGGAGCGGATCCTACGGGGAAATCACGAAGAACGAGTGGAAGAACACGAGGAACTCACGGGGAGGAACAAGGGGAAACACTCAACCGACAAGAAATCAATCACCCAAGCGCTAGATTATCGAACACATAGAGTGGCACAAGGTTCAAGATCAACAAAGGTAAGGATACACGAGTAGCCTTCTTCTCCGAGAGGAGGTCTTGATGGGGTCCGCCCTAGAAGGGGGTCTTGAATCCGCTTGGGGGATCTTCTCCGTAGAGGTCCTGATCTCCGAGGAGAAGTAGCCAAGTGGATGAGCAAAGGCTCTCACACCAAAATATGAGCTAATCCAAAGCTAACCCTAGAAAGAGGAGGGGATCAAGTATATATAGTCTCGGGGCGAAGGGGTACAAGGGACAAGTCCGAGGCATCTGCACGCAGTGCAGGGAGGCGGACGTCGAGGCGTCGGGCGGATGTCCGGAGCCCTTGAGGCGCCGGATGTCGGGCTATCAGCCCGGATGTCCGGGCTGTGGTGACCGTTTCAGCAAAATCGGGAGAGGGGCGCCGGATTTCCGGGCTGGGAGCCGGATATCCGGGCTGGGGGCCGGATGTCCGGGCTGGGACGCCGGATGTCCGGGCCCTGGGTACTTGGGCAGGTTGGCTGAGGGTGATGTAGAAACTCCAGGGGCCGGATGTCCGGGGTCATGGCCGGATGTCCGGGGCCTGGAAGGTGATTTCGCTCGTTTCCGTTGGTTCTCTTCATCCATGGACTTGGCGGCTTGTCCATCTTCACGTGCATCCTCGGGAGGTTCCCCTTGACACCTAATCATGCATAGCATATCGGACTTAGGTAGTAGCCATGTCTCGAGTGGGTCATATGTGATATCAATAAGGAAATAGGTCACCTCGTTCTCGAGAGCTCTAGCTCTAGCTTGTGTCATGGGTCCTCTTGGCTCTTGATGAGACGGTCGTAGGTCCATGGGGATGATCGTGGGATGCTCCGCATCATTAAGCCCTTGTGCCGTTCCCGTTATTCTTGTGCCTAAGCCCGATGGAAGTTTCCGCTTGTGTTCCGATTGTAGACCTATCAATGCTATTATCGTTCGATATAGGCATCCCATTCCTCGCTTGGATGACATGCTTGATGAACTTAGTGGAGCCAACTTTTTCTCAAAAATTGATCTTAAAAGTGGCTATTATCAAATCCGCATACAAGAGGGTGATGAATGGAAAACTGCTTTCAAAACCAAATTTGGTTTATACGAGTGGTTAGTGATGCCTATGGGTCTTTCGGAAGCTCCCGGTACTTTTGTGCGTCTTATGCATCATGTGCTTCGTCCTTACATTGGAGTCTTTGTTGTGGTTTACTTCGACGATATTCTTATGTTTAGCAAAACCATGAAATAGCACGTCAATCATGTAAAATCTGTGTTGCACACTCTTCGAAAGGAAAGCCTTTATGCAAACATGAAAAAAATGCACTTTTGGAGTTGACAAAGTGGTTTTCTTGGGTTTTGTAGTTTCCTCAAAGGGTGTCCATGTTGATGAATCTAAAATTGAAACAATTAAAACTTGGCCCCAACCCACAAATTTGCAACAAGTGCGAAGTTTTCTTGGTCTTGCGGGTTTTTATCGTCGCTTTGTGAAAGATTTTAGCACAATTGCCGCTCCTTTGCATGCATTGAGCAAGAAGAATACTCCCTTTGTTTGGGGAACTTTGCAATCAACCGCTTTTGATGAGCTCAAGTCTTTGCTTACTCATGCTCCGATTCTTGCTATGCCTAATTTTGACAAAACTTTTGAGGTTCATTGTGATGCAAGTGGTACTGGAATTGGCGGAGTTTTGATGCAAGAAAAACGAGCCATTGCTTATTTTAGTGAAAAACTATCCGGTGCTCAACTTAATTATCCCATCTATGACAAAGAATTGTATGCTTTAGTGCGTGTGCTACATGTTTGGGAACATTATCTTAGACCTCATGAGTTTGTCATCCATACCGATCATGAAATGCTTAAGTACTTAAAAGGACAAACTAAGTTAAACAAGCGTCATGCAAAATGGAATAAATTCATTGAATCTTTTCCTTATGTGATCAAGTACATTAAGGGTAAAGAAAATGTAGTTGCCGACGCGCTTTCACGCATAAACATGCTTGTCACTCAACTTGAGCTAAATGTTATTGGTTTTGAGCATATAAAAGACTTGTATGAGCATGATCCTTCTTTTGCTTCTCCTCATGCTAAGTGTTTGACGCATACGTGATAGAGGCAAAGGTGTCCCGATGTTTCG